>JABFOU010000160.1:0-12296 GCA_022817745.1 Scelioninae gen. 1 sp. ZL-2020 | reverse complement strand
AAGTAACTATTTGTAGATATCAATTAAAAATTAAAATTACATACACTACTTTGTAAAAATGAAATGTTTTAGCTTGTATATTAGATGTATTAATGTAGATAATAAAACAATAACATTACATTTTTTTCATAACTTTTAATACAAATTTTTCTGATATTCATTACTCTTAGTCATAAAATATCTTTTTTTGAAACAATATATTGAAATCAAATTTTATATTAAATCGATGAAATAATAATTTTTACATGGTTTTCTTTAAAGGAATTTTATTTTCTATGTTTTGTAAATCAATAAAATTTAGTAATAACATAACCTTAAAATGCCAAAATTATATATCTTCTACTCATTTTGATTTGACTATTTGAAATATATTTATAAAAGTGAATTTATAATACTTTTTAAATGTATTAATTCAGTTGTAATCATCACTATTACTCGAGCTGTCATTTTATTTTAGTATAATAGTTTGCACACTTTTTAAAAGTGAGCCAATGTAAGATCAAGAATGATACGCTGTTGAAACAATATTTTATAAGATCTATTTTGACCTGTTGTTGGATCAAGTATATATTAAAGTAAGTATATATAGAATGAAGGAAACGTTGGATTAAGATTTTAATATTGTTGCTCCAAGGGCAATATATATAAGAATTACATAAAATATTATGAAATAAAGAACAACATGCAAATTGTTTAAACTAGAAAACAAATTAAAACAATTGAAACGTAAAAAGTTTAAAGAAAAATAAAACAACTTTATTTGAATTTTCTAAACCTACTTTACTGAACGTCAACTATACTATATTTTTTGCATGGGTTTACTTTACTGCACCTTTCTAATTTGATTGTATGAATGACTGCAATAGTCATAAATTCTTCTAAATGATGTCAGTTTACGTGATTTTTACGAATATTAAGTTATTGCGACACTGTCAGCTTATTTTATGATCGGCATCATTCGAGCGTTCTAAGTTTGTTTAGGCGGCAGCGTTCTGTCGCACACATGTTGTGCGTGCGTTTTTGGGGTATTGTTTCGCAATACTTCTAACAAAATATTTTAAACAAAAGAGATTTCCCTTCCTTCTTAGTTTTAAGGAAAGCATGAAAATCTCACCAATTCCTGATTTTCTTGCCGTGCTCAGGTCATTCTTGTAGTACGCAGCGTTGCGTTAAGAGATTTTTAGTTAAAATAGTGTGGTTTTCTGAATCGAATTCAAAAACCTATTAATAAACAACTGTGTTGTTTCATTTGTGTGTGAGATTGTTAACCCGTTTTGATTAGGTAATATTTCATTACATTTTATGTGTATCAGTTGTGTAATTTTATTAGTTGTTTAATGTTGTGCTTTGTGGTTTTTAGACGAGTTTTTTTATTTTATTTTGTATCTTAAAATAAAGAGAGATTTCAATACGATTTTGAGCTTTGGTTTCTTTATTTGAGACCCCATATATAATAAGTTTCACCATACTCTTGAGAACAGAAAAAATCCTACACCTCTAATAAATACACAAACAGTAGTCTTATCGTGCCATGATAATTTTGAAAACATTTTAAATTCTTAGAGTTTTAATTGAAAAATGATTATCAATGTATTATAATTGTATTTAAGATGACACACAACACACACACACACACACAAATTTATTTTTGTGTGTGTGTGTGTGTGTTTAATTAAATGAAAACAAAAATTATTATAATTAGACGCTGTTAAACCGTGTGTATGATTTCATTTATTGTAAAAACAAAATAATTCATATCTGTGAATTATATTAATCCATAGATGTAAATATAACAGCTCTTACAGCGAGATAACATTATCGGTCATTTACTGAGTTATTATTAAAATTATAATTTTATAATTAATTATATATTAGTAAAAATAATGCTTGTGTTAGTCTTTCTTTAGAACAAGTGGTGTGGATATACAATTCTGAGATGAGTACAAAATGTTTTGTATCTTTTTGGAACTAAACAGCAACGGCTTTTACCTCCATGTGCGTAAAGTTAATATTTGCTAACATAAACGCCGGCAATAGCTTTTTTTCTGTCCCTACCTGCAGTACACAGAATATTCACCGCATCTTATATGCAAGCGCTCTTGAAACGAATTAACTATTTTAACTGAAACAAATATTCTGAACAACTAAAAACAACTTACTAAATTAATAATAAGAATTTGAATTTTGAATTGAAATCATTACCAAATAAAGATATTATTACTTTGAAAAAAATGAAAATGTTATTAGTTTGATTGATCAAAAAGAGTTAAATATTTTTTTTATGTAAATGCTGTTAGGGAATCGTATTACATTACCAAGTTATTATTGCACCTAATAAAATAAAATTACGTTGCCAAATATAAAAGATAACATATGACTTTTAAAAAAGTTATATGTTTCCGAGAGAAAATTTGTCCAAGACATAAACGATATCTTGAGACATAAAAGATACGTGAATAATTTTAAGTGAATATTTAGCATGGAATAACTCTACTTGCACACACGGTAAAAATAGTTTTGATATATCAAGGCTCGCGACAGCGAGCCGACGAGCCAAGGTTTTAAATGTTCCCGTTTTCAAATGATTTGTTAAAATGATTTCACAATGAAATGTCGGCAAGCTACGCGTGACTGTTTACCATAGTTTGAAAGCGTTCGAATGGGTTGCCTTTGTCTTACTCATATGACATCCATAAAAGACAAAGAAAGCCTGAACTTGATTCGCCACATTAGCTTTCGTCAGGTTCTACAAGCCAATGAGAATCAAGCATCAGCTCGAGGAGTTTTTGTCTCATTGTGAAGTTAGCGACGTCAGACGCCAGCTGACAGCTCGAGCAGTTTTTGTCTCATTGTGAAGTCAGTGTTGAGCTGTCATTACAACCTTTATTTATGTTTATGTAATGTAAAATGTATCGTCGAAAAATTAAGTTATTTTATTACATATATTGACTAAAACCGTCCCAACAACAACATCGTCAAATTGAAAATGGTCATATCGCCGACTCTGTACTTATTCTTCATGTGGTGCATGAAATATTTCGTGACATATTTCAATTTGAATAATCTAATCAGATAAGTTGGTTATATATTATTAAAAAATTTTTTCTCCTTTATCAAAAAAAATTATTTTATAAAAAAAATAATTTTTTTTGGTTATTTGTGATACAATTATGGTATTACTTTTAGTGTGAAATTAGGTGATATACAATAAAATAATGTTGCATAAGTGTGGTGTAATTTTATGTGCAAAGTGTGCGATTACCTGCGTTTACTTCAATTATCACTAAATAGTTTAAATCTGCCTTACAATATCTTAACTTAAATTTAGCCTGTGGCATAGTATTAGAATAAAGTTTAATTGAACATCAATATTAATTACTATTCAATTATTATTATAAGTTTTACAGTGAAGAATATTATAGTGAAAAGATATAGTGGAATATTATTGATCTTTGGACTTTGTATAGAATGAAGGTTCTTGTACATTAACTCGGCGACAATTCCAACTCAATTATAGT
Source organism: Scelioninae gen. 1 sp. ZL-2020 (assembly GCA_022817745.1). NCBI lineage: Eukaryota > Metazoa > Arthropoda > Insecta > Hymenoptera > Scelionidae > Scelioninae gen. 1 sp. ZL-2020. The sequence continues at coordinate 8,778 of JABFOU010000160.1, read as the reverse complement.
ATAAAATAAGTGCAATAATATAAGAGCTAATTCAGAAATGTATTGCTTAACGTAAAAATTGAATTGATAATTTTGAAAACTCTCAATTTTTCTGGAATAACTTTTGAGGTAAGATAAGAGTTTAATAAAGATGCATTATTTATAGGAAATTAAAAATGACCTAGTGTAATTATGGTGATAACTCGAGTAATGTTACTAAATAATTACTTGCCATGTACACTAGAAGTCATAATACGTTACCAGATTTTTGATTAATTTTGCTGTCTTGCCTTACCCAAATCATGACACAATATAGACACTACTCTCACTTCTGTAGTAATTGTTGACTTGTTAATGTTCTGATGTGAACAACAAATTTATTCTTATTTTAAAAGACACTATCAGATCAGAATTTATGTATTAAAAATTATAAAAAAATATGTGAAAACATAGTTAAGTGTTGAAATAAAAAGCAAGATTATTATAAAATTATTTATTAATTCTTATTTGAGAAAACATTTTTTTTATAATATAAACTTATATAGCACCAGCACCGCCTCGACCTCCACCTCTTCTTCCTCTACCTCTCGGGCCATAATAATATGGAGCCCGAGAGAGTTTGAAGAGGAAGGCCATAAATCTATCCTGGTTATGATTAGCAGTAAAAAATAATATTAATTTATTTTTTCAAATGAAATTTAAAATTGTTTATAAATATTTACATATTTTATCATTTTAACAAATTTAAATACATTTTGAACAAATCTTGAAAATTTTATTAATAATAAATAAATAAAGTATCAGAATTACACAAATGATGTTTTCATTATAAACAATAAGGTTGTTATAGCAGTTTCTAATTAAATATTGAACACATTTCTAAACTGTATAATGTAAATAAAAAAATAATTTAAAACTATCAATTAATACTAACGCTTTAAAGATGAATATTGTTTTTAAAATTGCATACAAAATTACATTTACGTTTATTTACTTATTATTGAGATATAAACAATGAAAACTAAGTTATATTTTCAGTCGTTTTTACATAAACAAATCGTTAATTCTTACAAAAATCTATATGTAAATGCTTTACTATACTCTTAAAAGTATTTCAACTAGCTTTACCGATTCAATCTTTTAAAAATGTTGCATGTATGAATAAAACAATCATATGTTTATCCCATTTCTGAGGGCTTCTTTTAAACAAATGGCTATCCCCATTTAATATGGCGACGTGGAAATTCCACATGGAAATTCCACGTGGAAATTCCACATAGGATTGACACGTCAAATTGGTTTATATTTCTTAATAGAAAATTCATGTGGAAATTCCACATGGAAATTCCACACGAAAATTTTAAACTTTGCCTACCTACTATTTTTTATTTGAATTTACTTTTATACATACTGTTTTTTATATACTATACACAGAAAAATGGTCTTATAATTTTTACCGAACTTTTCAGTGATCGGAGGATTTACATCCTCCGAATGCGGCCTTATGGCCGCATTCAAAAAAAATACTGAACCTTTCGATGAAATGTTATGGCTAAACCGTACTATTTTATTGAAAAGTTTGGTAATTTCTTTTGAAGGCGGCCTTATATCCTCCGATCACTGAAAAGTTCGGTAAAAATTAGTCAACCATTTTTCTGCATGTATACATAACGAAAAAGTATTTGAAAACTTTCAAAAAACTTTCGGATCTGAACAATTTTCGGAAGTTACTTTAGACTTTTGTAAAAATATACTCAAACTTATTTCTTAAAGTTTTCTAGTTTTTTAACGTTTAATCCAGATTTTTAGATTTTTGATTTTTAAACCATTTTAGCGATTTTACATTGTATTGAAATTCTTTAAACATCTTCATACAAGTTAAGAATATATTCATCAGTTGTTTATTTTAATAAAAATTTCGTCATTTTAGATATATTGTGGCAACCAATTAAATATTAACTAAAGAAAGATAGATACTTTATGATTGTACAATTAAATTTTACGAAGACCGCTTAATTTGTATCTGGCACGAATCGTAGTGCTGCGCAGCGCCAGGCTAATAATGGTATTATTTCTTCTAAAAATACGGGCCACTTGTTTTTTCAATAGGATTTAAAAGTTTATTAAATTGCATTCAGAATTTTTTTTTTAATTTTCTAACTTATTGCGAACATATGTAAATTTTAAAATACTTATTAATTTTGTAATAATAATAAGGAAATGTTTGCAATTTTTAATTTTTTTGTTTATCAGTAGAAAGTGTATACTTTTCGAAATAAATTAAAAAAATATTCATTAAGATTGATCGCTTAGATTATGAGTTATTAATTTTTTTGTTTCAAGCTTGTATAAAAATTCATTCAAATATAACTCAAAAAATAAAAATTTTTATTGAAATTCCATTTTGCACCATTATTTTTAAGTATTACAACTCTCATATACAAGTGAGTTCAAATAAAAATAAGCGTTTTTAAATGATACACTTCACGAATTTTGACTCATTAATTTTAATTGTATTATATTAGCTATTTACATTCAGAGACGAAATTTCTTTTTCATGCCTGGGGCAGTGGACAAAAGTGACAGAAAAGTTACAGAAAAGCAAAAACGTGATTCCGCTTCCGATCAAAAAATCCTTTTGGAAATCTTAATACAATACGAAAACAAACCTTTATATAAATTTTCAGGCAAATCTATTTTTTGATGTGATGATTTGACATGGAATGACTCAGTTAATAAATCGTTTGTTAAGTCTATCAAACCCAGTTTTGCAGATGATTGGAGAATCTAAACTATTTGTTTGTTATACAAACAAAAATTTTAATATAACAAACGAGCATAGAACCGTAGAGTATGTAAAAGTTAAAACATTTGATAAAACAAATGTAAATAAGGAGTGTCGGTTAGCACACCTGACGGGTAACGTGAGAATTATGTTGGTACAAATCAATTAACTTCAAATTAAAAATAATAATATTAATTTTATTTACAGAAGAAAATGTATTTCATTTTTTAACTCATACAATATTATAATTTATAATTACAGATTTTCATTTTCATATTTATTAAAATAAAAGAACTTTATTTCGATTTAAGAAAACTGTTAAGAATTATGACGTTATAAATCTATTTTGTTTGTGGAGTTAATATATGCGTTATTATTGCAACAATTGTATATAGAGCAGTATACTATGTTTTGTCATTCATATCTACATTATGAGTTATTAAAACTTCATGTTATTGAAAATAATACATCTTTGTACATTATATTATTTAATTCTGCAACATTCTGCTTCAATAATGCCACGTATTAGGTACGCAGGAAATATACATCTTATTGTCCGCTTCAATAAGAACACATGGTTTTAATACATTTGGCATTTCTACTACTTTAGATGGATGTCTAATCAATGTTATAATTTTTACAAAAGAATTTCGGAAAGCACTTCTTGTTCCAACTTCATTATAGACAATCAATTCTCTTTGTGTTTCCTCGTCTATTATAAACTTTTCAATCTGTACAATCAGGTCATCGTTTAACTGCGCAAAAGAATTATTCGATCGTTTACATATCTTTTGACAACTAGAGTAAACACTTTGATCAAATACCATTCTATTATACAATTTAGCATTTGCAGATAAATTGTACTGCTCTTGTAGTTGAATACTAACCGAGCTGAAGGCACCAAAGTAACGACGGCTGGTAATTTTGGTGGTATGTATCGAATTACGTGAACTAATACTGTAGCAATAATCTTCAGCATTTGTATCTGAAACTTTTAAATTAACAGTTTCAAACGCTATTTCCATTAAAACAAATCTTTTGATTTGTTCTTTGACGCCATTTGCTGCATGAATATGTTTTAAGACTACTCCGTTTCCAGACTCAAAAGGAAACCCAGAGTGACACCACAAGGGTCCCCAATTTCTAACACTTTCAACCGTATGATTAAGTTGGTGCACGTTGAACGTCATTTCGCTGATTCCGTAGAGTCTTTGTGTTTCTTCAATGAAATTTAATAATAATCCATGTGCCGTATCTAGTTCTTCTGCCATTATTTTATTTTTCAAAAGAATGTAAAGTGCATCAACGAATTTAAACCAATGATTGACATACGCTGTGGGAAAAAATTGCTTCACAATCGGGACACTGTAATAAAGTACCCAATTCTCCCACTCTCGAGCATTCCAATGTTTTCGTGCTTCTAAAGGTCGCGTTAAACGAGCAATTTGTCTAGGAGGTTTCATTGTTGTCAACTGCTCATCTATATTTTTTAAATGATGTTTTAAAGTATATGCTTCTGTAAGAGGAGCTGTTAACCAAGTTTCAGTTAATTTTCTAGGTACTCCCAGTAACATAGAATGCATGTAATCGGGCACGAATCCAGCAACAATATTAAAATTTGGATTTAATATCAATTGCGATACGTTCTTAAATCCATTGACTGTTTCTTTTGGACGTGTTTTTCGTAGTTCGGTGGCTTCGATCATATTAGATATTGACTCGTCATGAGTTCTATCTTCAGGTGGAGGTGTTATTACCGGGTATTTCAGAGCTCCGTCTTCCCTTGACCATTGTCCTGGATGTAGACACCAGTTACATCCATATTTGCCATTGTATTGAGTTAATCCTTGCATGGGAGGACGAGCTGCACTATCGACACAGCAACACAAGCCAAATAGCTTAACATTTTTTTCTTCTCCACCTACATTACAATTGACACCAGTGTTTGACAGTGTATTCATTTGCTCCATAAATGGGAGAAGAAAAACATTCATGTCTGGTTTTTTGTCGCCAAACCAAATTCCGCATAATATCGGTGATGCTAATCTTGCGTTGACTGGAATCTCATTGATAATTAATTGAATTAACCACATTGAACCTGTTCCTTTTTTGAAAACCAAAGCACCGTCAGAGTTAAAAATATATGTTGCATATTGTCTTCGAACAGATGGTTCTAGTTTTTTGACAAATTCTTTGTACAATTTTCCGTCATAAAAATCTTCATATACATCGTCATGAGTCATTCTTTCGTTAATTGTCATATTATATTCTTCCCAATGCTTTTCTAATAAGTTACTAATCATGCATGATGGATCAATGGTTATGAAAAAATCTTTTTTTTCAACATCCTTAACATTAACAATATTATCGCAAGATGGGCAGTTAAATAATTTAACTTCATTTTTTTTATACGAACCAAGGTATGCTCCACATTTATCACATATCGCATGATAAGTAGCGCCATTGATCGGATTGAAAAGTTTATCAATAAAGTAACGAGTTTTTGGTATAACTGGATACTCGAAGAGAGAATTGATTAAGTTGAACAAATTTACAACACCTGTTAAAGGTAGTGAATGAAGAGACGAAAATTTTAAGATCATTAAAATAATATCCACTTTTGAAACTTGAATCGGAACGCTAATTCTTTCATTGATAACTTCATTATTTAAAAAATCATTTAAAAATGAAAAAGGACCTTTATCATTCATATTATTTTCATCAAATCTTACACCAAAGTTTTGAAGTTCTTCTTCAAATTCTTCTTGCATCATGTCATCATAATCCAAATTATCATCACCTTCAGGTTCATAACGATATTCCAACAACAATTCTTCCTATAAGTAAAGAAAGAAATTTATTTGTTTTTGTTTTTTTTGTGTGTCTTTTTTTCAATTACAGCTTAAAATTTAGGCAAAATGAAAGCTGTAAGCAAAAATACATTTTTGTGTGCTGAAAAATTCTTGTAAAACAATAATATTTTATATAAATAATTTTGTGCTACGCTTCCGGATACTACAAAAAATAACTGAGCAAATTCAGATACAGTCGATCCCTCAGTGAAAATATACTATTTTTAGGTCCTATAATTAAATATGTTTTTTTGTCATTACTGAATATTATTTGAAGGCATATATTGTTTATTATATCTTGTTATTACATCTTGTTTATTATAACAAAACGTTTTAACCTTTCGTTACTCGCACCGTGCACTAAGTACACCGAAAGGGTTTTTCAAGTTTATTTTAAAATTGATATGATGTTCTAGTAAATATATAATGGAAAAATTATTTTTAAATACTGTAACCAATAATTTTGTTTAAAATAACCTATATTCTTATAATTTTATTAAAACATTATAAACTAAATAAATGTTTTGAACTTGTTACTTGTTACATTGATATATAATATGAAAGTAATTATGCTTAAATAATAAGTAATAAGCTAAGCAACGAATATGTGAAAAGGTGAAATCAAAGTTTTCAATTTATAAAAGTTACTTAATAAAAGTTAGGTAATACTGGCCATAATTTTAAATATTACAATTTAGAAATTTGTATGCATAATTTTTAGAGTATAATGAACAACCCTGTAAAAAAGTGGAAATAGAATTTTTTATTTCTTTCTATTGCCTTTAAATGATTTTTTTTCTCTCATTTTGGCAATAGAGATATATGAGTAAAACATTTCTCTATTTACTAGCAGAAATAGAAGAAATAAAATAAAATTGCAGTCAATTGCAAAACTTAATTACCAATTGCCTACAAGAAATAAGAAATTGCATTTATCATCAAATAAATACAAGGAAATTCAAATCAATTCAAACGATTTTAATGCTATGTCTGTTTAAAAAAGGCAATTCAAATTTTTCAGTTTCTATTTTTATCTATTTTCATTTATTTGACGGAAATTGTATACCTATCAATTTGAAACATTTTTCAAAATTACCGAATTTGAAATTCCTAACCAATAAAAAAACGAAGTCGATCTAAATTTCGGATACGTAGTCATTTTCAGCATGATTAGTTATTTATAAATCATAAGTTTTAAAACATGTTAAACATTCATTGATATAGCTAAAATTTTAGTTGTGTTTTCTCTTAAATTTGATTAAAAAGATAATTAAAATGTTATTACTGATTAACTCAAAATTAATTATTGATTAACAATTATGAATCCATTAAATTAATAAAACTCTTTAATTTTTATGAGTGCATTAACATTTAGTTAACATAAAGCATAGCGAAGAATGACAGAACTTATAATAAAAACATAATATAATGAGAGAAATATGGCATCTTCGCGAGGCCAACTAACCGAACTCCGGGTTGGGTTAAGTTTCAGAAAAACTCAAGTTCTGTCGATAAACTGGTTTCATTTTTAGTAATTTTTAGGAATATTCTAGTGAACTGAACCAGTTTATCGAGAGAACATGAGTTTTTCCGAGAGTTTTTCTAAAACTTAACCCAACTCTAGGTTGGGTTAGTTGGCCTCGCGAAAATGCCAATAATCAATTCCAAACATGATGAAATGTTTAATACCTGATCCCAATTTTCATCCCACTCCAATTCATCATTGTTGAAAATGAAATCTTGATTTATTAGCAAAACTTCATTTGGTTCAATATCATTTTGTTCAACCTCGTTAACAAAATGATCAACATCCTCATTTGGCAGTGCTTCACGTATCGCATCTTCATTTAGTGCATTGTAATGTGGTAAAACTTCATTCATCACATGAGGAATATTTTCTTCCACGTCTACTTCCATCTCTTGAAGTTCATTGCCTGCATCTAAATGTCTTTGCTAATTGACAAAAATGGATCATATCTTGAAATATTTGTAAAAAAACCAAATTAATTGTTTATTGTTTTTTTTGTTAATATTAAAACATCAAAATATGGTTTTCCTTATCAGACGGGAGTTGATAGAGAGGAAAGATTATAGTAGATCACGTAACAAGTGCGGTAAGTTGTGACTCATGATTGCCGCACTCGCTTCACTCGTATTGTAAAATTTCAAACTTGTTGCAACTATCAATTTATCAGCGTTCATTGCATTCGCTATATTTCGTAACAAGTAATTGTATAAGATTATTTTAATTGAACTATTTAGAAAGAAAGTTAATTTTTGCACAAGTGTTTAAAGTAACACTTTGATGCACGTGGGATTATTACTTTATTGCACTAATGCAGCAAAGTACTTTGTGCATTCTAAATAAGTCGGTAAGTAGCGCAAATAAAATAACATATTCGAGTGATTATTGATAACTTCAACAACTTATTGAAGTCTTTAAATGAGCAAATATTAATAATATCATAGAACATAATTAAAAATGAATAAATGAATACGTAGAATTATCAACAAAAATTAATTTGTATATACAGGGTGTTAAAAACGTTCCAGGACGGTCAAATATCTCGAGGAATACGCATCTGATCTAAGAACAAAAAAATACGTGTTCAATATTTTTGAAAAATCTATCTAATGACACCTAACATGACCCTCCACCCCACCATTTTTTATTGTAAATTTAGATTCCTCATAAAAAAATAAGTAACTTTTATTTAAGACATTTTTTCAAAAAAATGCATTTTTCAAAAATTATACACATTTAAAGTATTTATTTAACATCATTAGTCAGAGAGAGAAAATGTATGAGTTAGAAAAAGGTATTCTCTCTCTGACTAATGATGTTAAATAGATACTTCAAACGTGTATCACTTTTGAAAACTGCATTTTTATGAAAAAATGTCTTAAATAGAAGTTACTCATTTTTTTATGAGGAATCTAAATTTGCAATAAAAAATGGTGGGGTGGAGGGTAAACTTAACTGGTTTTTCTGGTAAGCCACAGATATGTTACACATATCATATTTGCCACGTATAAGACATATGGCAAACTTATCACGTTTGTGACATATGTATTATATGTCAGAATTGTTAGACATGATACAGATGTCACACATGACACATATGTTATTTATAGGACTCATATATGATTAAACCATATGGT
>JABFOU010000159.1:0-12308 GCA_022817745.1 Scelioninae gen. 1 sp. ZL-2020 | reverse complement strand
TCTTAATGGTCACAATAATTACGTTTAATAATGTCAACAGCAGATCATTTTAACAAATTGATGATTTTTTATTACATATTTTATTTAAATTATTCGCTAAATAAATTTTTATCCATATATATTATTTTTCAACATATATAAATACGTACTGAATTTAAGTAATCATTTAAACAATTTGATTATTTAAACGATTGGTGAAATATGTGTAACAAGTAAATAAATTTTATATTCCATGTAAATAATATATAGGTAAAATAATTACTGACACTATCGCTTTTATTATATCGAAAGTGACTGTAATTATTTATACAAAATAATAGCTATTAAGTTTTATAAGACAAGACAATTCGTAAAATAAAATTTGTTTCATTGTTAATGGTAAAAATTTGACCAATCAACGTCAAGGTGAATTATGTATCCTGTAATTTTTTGGTTTTACAATCATTCGCAATTATTCACTGCTACGGTGAACAGTGTGCTGGTGTTTTGAACATAAAACTGTTATTTTTGTAATAAAAAAACCAAAATGCCGCGTAAAAAGGGTCAAGTTATAGGCAGTTTCGGTGTGCGTCCGGTTAGTGAGCGTTATATTCATGATGGATATCTTTTCCATGTGAATAAAAAATCGTTAAACGATTTCGGGATTCCAATTGTGTAAGTAAATTGTTTTATTTAATTTTACTGTAACTTAAACTTTTCATTTACGGTTATGCATGAAAAAAATTCAGATTTCTATTTCATTATACTTACTAAAGGGAAATATTGTGATTTTCATATTTCATATTTGTAATTTAAAGTATATACATTGTAATCTAATAAAAAAATTGCAAAAAAATATAATTTAAAAAAATATTAGTTAAATTTAATGTTGAATCCGCTTAGTTAATGTGAACTAATATAATTAGACAGAAACATTTTATTTCGTATAGCGCACTTTCAAAAAATCTGATATAATATTGAATTTACAGGTTTGAACTCAAATCATATTAGCAAAAACAAAAAAAAATAAAAATTAAAAAAATTTAATTTTTTTTAAATATAATAAAAAAAAATAATAAAACGTAAATATAATTGATAATATAACTTTATTCTGAACAGTGCAGCGCGTTTCTTAGAAATTGAAACATTTCTAAGAATTTCAACAATAGTAGATCAACTTTTGTTTGTTTGTTTGTTTTTTTTTGTTTTATGTATTTGTTTTATGAAAATACAAAAAAAACAAACAAACAAACAAATCAAAAATAAAAGTAAAAAACATTTATTATTTCATATTGTAAAAAAACATTAACCCGTAAACTTGTTTTTTTGTTTAATTATGTAACCTGTTGGAAAATTTGAAACAACGGATATAACACTGCGGTCAAAAATAAAGAATTATTCAGAATTTTTATATATCGTGGTTGAACATAAATTGCGAAGTTGAACATAGCCGTCGCATATTGTAAAACAATCAGATACAGTTACCAAAATATGAAAATTCTTCGCCCACCTAAAAAATCCTAGGTAGGTTTCCCACGTACGTGGGACACCCACCTGGGGAACCCACGGAGAACTTTGGCATATAGGAAACCCATGCGGGTTGTATCACCCACTTAGGGCGGATCATCCGGGTGGATTAAGTTATATATATAACTTAATTGGGTGATACGACCCGCATGGGTTTCCTATATGCCAAAGTTCTACGTGGGTTCCCCAGGTGGGTGTCCCACGTACGTGGGAAACTTACCTATAGGATTTTTTAGGTGGGCGAAGAATTATTTCCATACTTTGGTTACTGTATATATATATATATGGGATAAAATATGGAAAACTGCATATTTGTTATAGGTTTTCGAGGTCGCTGAATACAAATCTGATGTTAAATCGTTGAAATTCGAACAACTGCAGATGGCGCTTCAGATACATATTTAATTAAATTGGATATTTTTATATAAACTTCATACTGTTTTTATAGGTTTTCGAGGCCGCTGAATACGAATCTGAAGGTAATTTTTGAAATTCGAACAATTCTAGATGGCGTTGCAGATTCATATTTTATAACATTTCATGTTTCTGTGGACTTTATGTTGTTTAATAGAATTTCGAGGTCGCTAAATACGAATCTGATGTAAAATTCTTAAAATTCGAACAATTGTAGATGACGCTACACATGCATATTTCATTAAATTTGATGATTCTGTGGAAAGTCCACATTCGTATTCAGCGATCTCTGAAAACCTATGAAAACAATATAAAGTTCATAGAAATATCAAATTAATAAATTATGCATCTGTAGCGCTATCTACAATTGTTCGAATTTCATAGATTTGCCATTAGATTCGTATTTAGCGACCTCGAAAACCTATAAAAACAAGATAAAGCACCCAGAAACATCAAATTAAATAACATATGGATCTGTTGCGCTATATCTAGAATTGTTTGAATTTCAAGGATTCGACATGAGATTCGTATTTAGCGACCTCGGAAACATATAAAAACAATATAAAGTTCATAACATCAAATTAAATAAAATATGCATCGCTATAGCGCCATCTACAATGTTTCGAATTTCAAAGATTTGAGATCAGATTGGTATTCAGCGACCTCGAAAACCTAAAAAAAAATGCAGTTTCCCAAAATTATTATCACGTGCGTAATAATAATTTTTTGAAAATACGTTATTATTAAGAAAAATCACCTAATTTTTAAATCTTCAAAAATACATAACTTTTTTCTCTTAACTCAAAAAAATTGATTTTTGCTCTACCTAAGAGTAATTTTTTTCCTGTACGAACCCTGTAATTTTAATCGTCGGGTAATTTTTCAGCATTTTCGACTTTGTGGAAAAGTAATTTGGAAATGCTTAATTTACACCTTACAGGGTGTAAAAAAAGTTCCGGGACGGTCACTCATCTCGAGGAATACGTATCTGATCTAAGAACAAGAAAATACGTGTTCAATATTTTTGAGATATCTATCTAACGATACCTAACACGACCCTCCACCCCCACCCTTCGGGGTGGGGTGGGGGGGTAACTTTAAAATCTTAAATGGCAACCCTCATTTTTTATTGCAGATTTAGATTCCTCATGAAAAAATAAGTAACTTTTATTTAGACATTTTTTCAACAAAATACATGTTTCAAAAGTTATACAAGTTTGAAGTATCCATTTATCATCAGTAGTCAGAGAGAGAAAATGTATAAGTTAGAAAAAGGTACCGTAAAATGGGGTGAATCGGGACGGGTGGGGTGAATAGGGACACGTCGTATTTTTATAATATAATAATCATAATATGATAGTTTAGTGATATCATGATATAATATATATCATAGTAGTATAGTATAATAGCTTATTTATAATTTTACCCTTTTTTCTTTAATTTATCATTATTATTTAATAAAAAACATCGTGTCTGTATTCACTCCACCCGTCCCGATTCACCCCATTTGACGGTATTCTCTCTCTCTGACTAATGGTGTGACATGGATACTTCAAACGTGTATAACTTTTGAAAAATTGCATTTTTTTGAAAGAATGTCTTAAATAAAGGTTACTTATTTTTTTATGAGGAATCTAAATTTGCATTAAAAAATGGGGGTTGCCATTTAGGATTTCAAAACACGACCCTCCACCCCCCCCCCGGCCCCGAAGGGTGGGGGGTGGAGGGTCGTGTTAGGTGTCATTAGATAGATTTTTCAAAAATATTGAACACGTATTTTTTTGTTCTTAGATCAAATGTGTATTTCTCGAGATATTTGACCGTCCCGGAACTTTCTTAACACCCTGTATATTAGAGTGAATGGAACAAAAGTTTTTTCGCTGCGCACCCTCTGAAATTAAAGTATTTCATGGAAAAACATGCTGAAGGAGTATAAAACATAGTTTGAATCATTTCTAGAGAGCGCGCGCGAGTTCCAAAAGTGGCATTTTTACGGTACTTTTCCAATTTTAAGCTGGAAAATACGTAAAAATTTTACGAATCTCAATATCTTATTGCCAGTTTGTGTCAAGAATTATACTGTATAAAATATAACTGCAGCTGAAACATTATGATTGGAATCTAGTTACTAAAAAGATTCTGAAAGTTACCATTGTTATGCAGTATTCGGAATTCTTTTTATTTCTACTCTATTTCATACATTTTGAAGATATGTTTTAATTCTTTTATTCCTTCATGCACATTAATATACACCAATAAAATAGTTTCAACAAATATACAAAAATTAATCATTATTGAAATTTTAATTTTAATTTGCCAATATTATAATTCATTATTCAATTTGAAATAATAATAAAATGATGTAATTTCGTTATAGTCACGTTCGATGTAGTCAAAAATTGAAAACAAAATGTCCCGTGCATGGAACAGTGGAAGGAAATGAAGAAAATAGGAAGTGGAATTTAGTTGTAAGTAATTTTTTCAGAAAGTAAATGTTCCTTTAAAATGAAATAAACACAAATTCAAAAATATCAATTGAAGCTATAAAGAAATTTCAAAATATTTTTAACGTTGCAATAATTATTTTTGTTTACAAAGAAGTTAATATCACAATTACTTCAATAATTTAATTAAATATTCAGTTTTGTAGAAGAGATAATTTTAGTATTACTACAATCGAAATTCAATAATATAAAATATTATTTATACATTTCAATAATTAAGTTTATAAGAAATTATTAAAATAATATATTTAAATTTTAAATATATTATTGTTGTAATAAATACGCAAGTATATTCTTCCCACATACAACTATAATCGATGAACTAAGCTGCAATGTAAACAAATATATTTTTCCATAATTCATTGCATCCAAAGCCAACTTGTAATGAATTTGATTAATATTTCGATATACATAACTTGTTAGGAATTTGATCCACTGAACGTATATTTCCCATGACAATAATTAATTATAATGAAATCTTTTAAGGGTCAACACATATGTGATAAGAACCCCATGTTAATTGAGGAACTGCACTTTACACACGCATTATATGAAATGTGTAAGGAACAAGGAGGTTCTCCACGTCATATTTATGATGTTATTAGTAAAAGGTAATAATTTTATGTTACGTATATAATGTTATTTATGTTGTACAAATCCTTCATTAAAACATGTTCCAGTATACGAAAATTGTAGTCTCACACTAAGGTAAATGTCTCGATTAGTGCGAGTATAAGGAAAATTTTCAGAGAAACATTGAATTTTGTTTCGTAAAACGCAAAATTAAGTTTAAGAAACGTTAACGTCTGCTTATACAACATATTTGTATTAAAAAATTGTATTAATAATTTTTGAAATGATAAATTTTAAAAAATAATGCTGTAAATTGGTAGGTATGCAAGACCCAATTAGGGCGATACTATTTCAACATGGCAGTTCGTTGGAAAAGGTTATGTGGACCTTTGGTGCCGCGCGAACTTTGAATTGATAAAAAATACACAAATATGCATTTTTTATAATAAAAAGTTATATTTATGTAATCTATAATACTTGAATAATTGTATACATAGATATTCAGGATATTTTCCCCTTACAAATAATTACAATCAACGAAAATGCTGCGATTATAATACTAATTGGGACTATCGCTCAAATAGGGACATGTACCTTATATATATATATATATATATATATATATATATATATATATATATATATATATATATACACTTAGAAAAAAGAGATACTAAAATTTATTACGTTTCATCTTAACCGGACAATACGGTACGATAATCATTAATGTTATCATTTTACATGTTAAATTTTAACATTTATTGTGATAATCTTTAACACTATTATGCTAAAATTTAACATTTTAATGGTAAATTTTATTATTTTTCATATTAAATTGTATTGTTATGGTAGTTGTATATCTCAGTCGACACGAAATATACTAAATTTTAGTATTATTTTTTTCTCAGTATATATATATATATATATATATATATATATATACACATATTCGATTTCATTATCTCGACACTTGTTATGGAAAACATGTTAATTCAGACCAGGAGCCGAATAGAAAACGAAGCATAGTTATTATATACATATCATATACTTATTTTATCCTTGTATCTGGCAATGCTCACGAAATAACATATTTTTCGTAAGAAGTGTCCGTCTATTCTATTTGTAACTTGCTTATTTTCTAAATTGCAGGTTCCCTGATATTGCTCAGCACAAACCTTTTAAATTATTTTTTCATTCAATGAGACGGTGGGTAAAAATAAAGTAGTGGCTGGAAGCCCTAAAAATTTACAAGAGACGCATGCAAAAATAAACGAGACTACAATTGATTACAAATGTGGCGCAGCTACGGGAAATTTATCGAGTCACTTTATCAAAGAAAAAGATTTTGAGATACTATTTCTTAAAAGTGACGAACTCATGCAATATCTTCTGAATCGTAAAGACAGAAATGAGTTCGATGTAATGGCGGATGCTACTTTTCGAGTAGTTCCTAAAAGAGCTCGTGCTAAACAATTTGTAACAATTTCTCTTATGTACAGAGATAACGTAAGGATGTTTATAATATTAAATATTGGAAGCAGAGTTGGGCAAAAGCAATTATGTAATTAGTTATATTAATTTTAAAAAAATATTGAAAATTCTATTACTGTTATAAATTACTAATGTTTTTTGATTTACTGAGTAAGGTATAGAACCAATTTGTTATTTCAATACTTTCAAACATGTATACTTATGAAACTAAAGGGATAATTTGATTCAAATGTTGAAAAATAATTGAGTAATTAAAATGTAATTACTTCTCAATTACTTTTGTTGTAGAAGTGCAAAATTATCCTACATTTTTAACAATATTAATCTATATATTCCAAATTTTTATTTTATGAACATTAATTTAGAAAACATATGATATTTGGAAAAATTTTAGTTTATTTTTGTTATATCAAAATCGAAAAAATCATTTAATTGAGTGATTGTGTTGCCCAACTCTGAATGGAAGTCGTATAGAATTGCATTAATGAATGTAGTCCATTTTTTTTAATTATAATTCTAGCGGAAGAAACATTTTTTTTCCAATACAATTCTTTATCATGAAGAAATTAAATGCTATAGATAACTAATTGATGTAAATAATAATAATAATAACAGTAATATATAAAATCTAAACGTTTTTAAAATTTCTAATAGTTCCTACATTATGAAACCTATTGTCTTGTATTCGTTATTAACGTTACTCGTCGTATGATAAATGAATTTTTACTTTTATTTAAACACCATAAATGTCACTTTACACGTCGGCATTTACATAGACAAATGTCGTTCTAAACACGCGCTCTTGTATTCAAACATACTATTTCCTTATTATTTGAAAATAAAATTGCAATATGAAATTAATTAATCTATATATTTAACATATAGGCGATTCCAATACTGTGGGCGCTTATGAATAGCAAGAAAAAAGCTGCTTACAAAGCTCTTTTCCGTTATTTCAAAACGTTATTGCCCGAAGAAATAGTTTTTAAATCTATTATGACAGACTACGAGTTCGCGATAGGTAATGCGGCAAAGGAAGTATTCCCTAATATTCGTCTGTTGAAATGTCATTTTCATTTTACACAAGTAGGTCAAAATATATACGGATATAAATTATTCTTATTGCTCAAATAACTTGAAATGTATACTGTTGTGTGAAACTTGTGTTGTATTATTAGCGTTTGTAATTTTAATACATATGTTATGTTATATGTCAATATTTTGGGAAGAAATGCACCTTAATAAATTCTACATTTTTATACCTTTGTTATTCGTCTTTGTATGCACATTCGTATTCATTTTCAGAGAATATACAGAAAAGCAACAGAGGTTGGTCTTATTAAAGAATTGAACAAATTGATGGAACAGTGCATGCAAACGAAAAAATTTCAGGTTGCTCATAATTTAAAAACAACTTTATCACTCTTTGTCTTTATTTAATTATCTTTATTTAAAAAAATAAATAAAATCTATCTATAATTGACATGAATTGTTATAACATTTGTTTACTATTAATATTTACAGTAATGTCTAACATTGTAGAATAAATCATTTAGAAATTTCTTTATTCTTATTGTTATTAAATATAAGGAAATTTTAATTGCAATTCATTTCTCTTTCAAATTTTTTTCATTACTTGGTAATATTTTTATTTGTTTAATATTTTTATATATTAACATTTTTTACACTTTGGTACTACTAAAATTTATTATTATTATTTTCTCTTTAGATGGAAGATATCAGTCGCATGAAAGTAATCATCGAAGATATTAAGGAAATCATTCACGCATTAATGTCCCTGGCTACATTACCGGCAAATGACATTAATGAAGGATTCAAATTTGTTATCAAACTGAAAGATAAATTATTTTTAGAAGAAGAGAAAGACAAATATAAAATTCTAATGAAGAAATTGAATTCTCTTCTGCAGTATTTTGAGGATTATTGGCTTAAAAAAGTAACCCCCCAGTCGTTTTCGGTTTTCCAAGTAGTTAGAAAAACTGACAACTACCTAGAATCTTACCACAGGCAGTTAAATCGCCACATGCCGAAAAACCCTCCCATAAATGCTTTTTTAAGTAAGTTTTTAGTTGTTCGGGTAAAAGTGAACGAGAAAGATTACTTATTAGTGTAAAACCGTTACCTTCATTCATACGTAAATGTTATACGTATAATATATATAAAGTGGAACGTGTCTCTTGTTCTTTTGTTTTCTTGTTATTTAAGCAACTGTTGTAGTTCATTTTTTCCAGTAACAGATGTACATATTAACTATTTGCCTCGCACTTCACTCATCCTTTCATATTACGTTAATCATAACGAATTTTTCACAACATTTTTTCACATTTCCATAAAATAATAATAATTACAATAATAATAATAATAATAATAAACGCAGTACCATGAACTTCTGCCTTTTCTGGATGTCTGCTTTTTCACCATTAAAATTCATGGTATAACAAAGGTTCTACTGCAACAAATATTGGCTCTTATAACTTAATCCTTTCAACTTTCTACTTCATTTTTTTATCTGTCTATCCATTTCTATCCACTACTATCATTCGAAATTGTATACTTATTCATGTATAAAAAATATATCACTATTTACAGGCAGTATGAAACAAATTATTGCTGATGTACATCAGGATTTGATATTACTGGTGCACGGAAATCAGAGACCCATGTATGGGAAAAGAAAGAATATTCTGAAAGAAAAAGTTGTGCGAGACTGCCAGGCGAACTTGTTAGTCGGGAAAATAACCATACCAGAGTATATTTGCCAAGTTGGCATCATTTATGATGCACAGTTGTCATATATGAAAAGTATGTTTATTTATAATATAACAGTACATTTTAATCAATGGCGCCACCAGCGCCGAGGCATTTGATGTTATTTTTTGAACCAAGAGTGTTCACAATGGTGAAACTAGAGGGAGAAATGCAAAAACTATCTTGTAGGCCAAAGGACATAAAAGATATTTGTTCTTAGACCCTGTAGTTCCACTTTTTCTGTACTCAAAATACAAAAAATAGTTATTGGGCTTGTGAGAATAACCAAGTAACTCCATTTTAGTTATAAAACTGAAAAAATTCAACTGAAGTTTGTTATTTCATCTGGTATACAATGTTAAATGATATCTTATTTTTGTTCTACTTGAAAAGTGTTTTTCCTGTACAATATGTCTGGATGAATGACATTATAGAATATTAAAGTAATGTAATATTTCATATATAATACTTCAATTTGTGTGAAAAATGGAGTGACCCAGTTTTTAGCATAAGCCACAGAATTATATTGTTATACACATACAATAAAATTATTAATAATTTTTCTTATATTCAGTGCTTAGTGGCCACGAAAACAAAGACGATAGCAGTTATTCCGATCAATCGTTCAGTGATAATTCTGATGCTATATCTGAGGCAAAATCATTTAGCAACGAATCGGAACTCAGAGATGATGATGATGATAATCTCATTGAGGTGCCTCTCGCAGAAGAATCTGCAGAGAAATGCTTTGCTACAATTCAGCCACAAAGTGCAGACTCTTTTTTTACTACCGTAGTCATTGAAAAAGATAACTTAGTTGGAAGAGGTAAACATAATATTATTACAAGTTGTATAGTATTCGCAAAGTGAACTAACCAAACTCTATGATTAAATAACACAAAAACTCATGTTTCTTTGATAAAATGATTCAATTTACTGCAGCAGTTTTAGAAATGAAGCACATTTTTTAATAAAACATAACTTTTTGTACAACTTACACCAAATCAGAGTTCGGTTAGTTCACATTACGAAGACATTATATGTATGTATATATATATATATATATATTTTTATATATTTTTATATATATATCATTTTAAACGTATCATTTTCAACAATTTATATAGAAATATCAATTTTTACAGATGGAATCAAATTTTACGTAAAAGACGAACCTATATGAAAACTCAACAGCACATTTTGTAAGAGGCAAAAAAACTTTTACGGCACACGTGCTGAAAACTGACGAGTGGAGAAGAGTGAAAATTTAAATTATTATTATTTTGAGTTGAAGTGCTCATACTACGTGCATATATATATATATATATATATATATATATATATATATATATATCAGTATATTGATTTTCATGAATGAAAATATTGATTATTCTAGTCAATTTTAAATATTTTTAATGCGAAAAATGAATAAGTTTTATTACATATTATATCGTTAATTGAAGGAAAAGAAAAAAATGTTTTTAACTACAACGAAATGAAAATACAACAAATTCTATTGTACAAAATGTTGTTTCAGTGTGCTAATTAATCATTATTTTGTACAACTATCAAAACTTTCCAAACAATAAAAATGACAGTGTCAGTATAATTATTTCGCCTTTATTATTATTTACATACAATATAAAATGTACCATTATATAACAACTTCCTCCTGAAAAAGACTATTACATACATACAGAATTAGTCCTATTTTTTTTCAAATTTTGCAACTGTTTTATAATAATTTCGCAGTAGTAATATGGAATTCTATACTTGTTTAGTCAAAAGTCATCTTCATATGTTTCTATGTGATTTTTATCTAGATTTCTATTAGTATATATAATGTTTTGAAGTAGGCTTTTTCAGCAGAAATATTTCACCAGTCGTTTATGAATGGTTAAAGTTTTTCAACCAGTAAACACATTTGTTCATTAGATAAAATATTTTAATGTTTTACATTTTATCAAAGCCAAATAATTATAATAATTTAATCGTTTCGAAAATATTATTTAATGACTGCAAAAACTAATGTTTTATTTCAAAACGTTTTGTTCTCATTTTTAAAAAATTTCGGACAGTAAATTAAGGTAATTTTTCAGAGGGAATTTGTTTACAAAAACGCCCCAAGTTACTATTCAATTTGTAGACTATTTTATCATGAAAATCAATCCAGACAATCTTTTACTTGAGACAATTGTCTGGATTGATTTTCTTGATAAAATATAGTCTAAAAATTGAATAGTAACTTCGGGCGTTTTTGTAAACAAATTCCCTCTGAAAAATCACTTTAACGTCGAAAAACGTTTTAAAAGTAGGGACAAAACATTTTGAAATAAAACACTAGTTTTTGCTGCAGTGCTTTATTGATGAATGCAACATATTAGCTTCAAATAAAAAAATAACATAATAATATTTCAATATTGTTAAAATTAGCTTCATTACTGCCTAATAATACGCTAAGACAAGTGCACCCTGCAACGATCAGCTAAAATTGAAGTGTTTAGATTTAAAATTGGCCAAGTCCACTTTTGACAATTGTAAGAAACTCACGAAAAACTATTGAATTAACATAGGATTTTAATGTTAAACTCCAAATTTGAAGTAAGTTTTCGGATACAAAAACGTTTTTGTACAGTCTAATAAGTTCAGTAGGACATAAAATAAGGTTCAAAAAGTGTTACCCATTAATATTTTCATTCTTTATTTTTTTGGACTTGGCCAGTTTTGAATCTAAGCCCTTCAATTATTATTCAATTTAAATATTAAAAGTATTTTTCAATATTATAGTTATCATTTTATAAAGAATTAAAAATGATTCGTATTAACAAAATTATTCAAATATTTCAATTGTTGCATTGCTTAACCGTTAATTCATTTGAGATGGCGCACATAACTAAGTAAAAGTTGCACACTTAAATAATAATATTCACAGGATAAATGATTTTCAGATATTTATTACAATATTTTAAATTATTCAAGAAAAAATAACCGATTTATTAAAATAATCTACAGTTATGAACACCGTACGTATTAATATTGCTCGAATTAAAT
>JABFOU010000158.1:0-12318 GCA_022817745.1 Scelioninae gen. 1 sp. ZL-2020 | reverse complement strand
TAAATGCTTCGCAAAATTTATAAAAACCATTTATATCAAACTATTTTTCGATATTTTAAGGCAAAATATGTATTTTTGGTTATGAAACTCAATTTTAGCATTTTATATGTACTTTTAATTTAACTAAGATAAATATTTTTTTTATTCTTTAAGCAGAAAATATAATAAATCAATACTAATATTTATGTAAATTTTGTAATTCAATAAGGAGTTAGATTTTATATAAAATTTACATAATTCTGACTATAATAGTTTTTTAACGAATATACCGAAATCATAAAAATGTAAACTAATATATTTTAATACTTAAAAAATGTAATTTTTAAGTTCACATTTAAATTAAATAAATATATTATTATTGTACTTTAAGTTTTCATTCATTTGATTAGATTTTAAGAATAATTTTTCTCTTAAATATGTAAATCACAATTTATAAATAAATATTTAAACGAGAAGTTTAATTTAATAATGTTACACATATTACAGAGAAAGATTAAACAAAAAATACATTTTCCTTATTGTATTCTATTATTTACTTATATTATTTTTATGAGTAGAAAATTACTTTCATTAATATTTATTACTAATACTATCACAAAAATTTGTAGCTGATTTTATGCATCTCTTCACTAAAGTAAGTAAATAATGAAAAAATATGTCTTAAAAATTATATCTTAAACTTAAAGTTGATTTAAACTTTAAAATCTAAAAAAAAATTTTTAAAAATGAAATAATGATCAGAAATGAATCGTTTATATGTCCTCGTTGATTCAAATATATAAATTTGTAATTCTAATTTTATTATTCATTTAAAATTTTAAATTCAGAAAGATTTGTATAAAAATAAATCAAAGATCAGCAAGCTGGCATTTATTATCTAATTAGTATCCGTTATTTCGTTAAAATCACATCCCTTTCTAATAAAACTATTAGATTTTCAATTTCAGAAAAATTGTAATAAAAAATGAAATAATGATGAAAAATAAGTCATATATATATCCTATTTGATCCAAATGTAGGAAATTTTCATCTTATTTTTATCATTATTATACATTTTTTAAATCAGGGATAGTAGAGTAATCAATAAAATAATGATTAAAAATGAGTCATATATATGTCCTATTTTACCCAAATATAGGAAATTTTCATTCTAGTGTGATCAGCAGACTGTTATTTTTTATCTAATTAGTATCAGATTCCGTTAAAATCTTGTCTCTTTCTAACCAACGATTAAAATTTTTTTTGTTTATAAAAAATAACGAAAAATGCATTATTTTATGTCTTATTTGATCAAATTATACGACAATATTATCCCGATATCATAATTCGTTCTGATTTTTTAATTCTGGAAAATTTTAAAAAAACTGAAATAATGATCAAAAACATGTCATTATTGGTCAAATTGGGATCAGAAATACGTTACTCATTAATACTACTATTATTTTCTTATCGAAGATAATTTGGTTCTATGAAATGAAAAAAGGATTCAATCGGGTCTCATTTTTGTGATGAAATTTTCATCATGCAATTTTCATCTGTTTTGATGAAAATGTGATCAAAATTTTTTTTACTCGGGCTATTAAAAATTGAATGATTGAAAAATAAATAAAGAGAAAGCTAGTGTAAATATTAAATTTTTGAAATTATTATTAAATAAATAAATCTAATATCTTTAAAACAAACAACGTTATAGGATTTGTTTTACAATTGTTATTAATAAATAAAACTTTTGACAAAATATATACACTTTTAACTTTTATTAATATCTGCACATATATTAACTAAGTTGAATTAAGAAATATCAACTTTTTATTAACTTAACTAAGTTAAAATGTTGTATTGACTTATGGCCAAATGTAATAAACTATCATAATTGCCCAATAAGTTTTAACATCTATAAAATATTTAAATATTAAATTCGAATCTTTTTTTTTCTTATAAATATTAATAAATATGAAAAATAACCGATACTTTGGTGTAGTGGTTGCATACCGCAGGCAAGTGAAAAAAAAATGAGAAATTCATTTCTAGGGTAGTGATACCAGTGAAAAAACATGCTTTATATTTATTGTAATTATGAATAACTATTCAATATTAGTGATTCATTTGGCAGATAATTGTTTACTTAATGTAAAAAATATGACGTAAATGTATCATATATATACAAAGCCAATTTGATTTTTAGTGTTCCTTCATTGGTAATATATGAATTTTCAACTATAATTATAAAATTGAATAATTAGTTTATTTTATATATAATATTAATTCTTATTTTTATATTCTATATGTATTTGTGTATAAGATTATCATTTTATAATATAAAATACGTTTACATTTTATATCAAAATTTAAGTTCCCATAGTTGGCAAAATCCTTAAATGTTCTTTCACTGGTCCGATTATCCTAATTGTTTTTTAAACAAGAACCAAAGGATTAACAATTTAACAGCATATATATTTCTTGATATTATTTCTTTTATTATCTTTAGATTTATGTTATAATCTCACAATTACATTAGTTTTATTTACTACATATAAGTAAAATCAGCAAAATATATTGCATTTTTACAGAAAGTGAGGAACACTTAGAAATAATAAAAAGTAAGAGAGTTTCTTGTCCTAAATTAAATGAATCCGAATTTAATTTAACATTCCAAGAGGAAGTAAATCCGATCGTCAATTACGCAGAATGCGTGAAGAAGAAAAATATGGTTTGTATCTTAATAACATTATAGTATATTATATCCGAGGGCGCCACCGGCGCCCGCGGCCGATACGATATTTTTCAGCACTGCAGAGTGCCGAAATGTGGAACTTCAGGCACGAGTGCCGTCCTCCGGCACGAGTTTGCCGTTAGTTCCACATTTCGCCGCTCTGTCAGTGCTGAAAAATTAAATATAAATGGTTTTTCGTAAGTTGGGAAAAAAATTTTCGTGTTTTTTCTCCCTAGGAAATTTTTTATTCTCTCGGGCTCCGCCTTCGTTAACATAAGTTGTTTTGATTAGAAATAATTCATAAATATAGTAAGTTTAAAATTAATTAAAAAAAAAATTATGACTAAATTAAAACACCTGTATGTGTTTTCAATGCTAATTCTTATGAGGAAATTGTAAACACCAAAAAATGTTTTAAAACTGACTACAAAAACGTTTTGTTTTAAAATGTCAGCGTGTTTGCAGTGATATAAATGCATTGTATTATATTTCTTACGTCTTAACGGTGAGTTGCTGGTATTTGCGTGAAAACAAAAACAATAAAAAATGTCGAGATCTCAACTATTAAGGATATTCAAACTTAAAGTTTCAAATTTGGAATACACGTGAAAACATTAGTAAAAAAATGTCGACTGTAAAATATTCATGAGCCTCATGGTAAAACTACAACTATAATTCCCCTTATTTAATGATAATCTAAATTAACGCTGAAAGATTAACAGATTTTATTCCTTCATTTAATTTATTATAAACTACTAAAAATATATTATTAAAATAGTTCTCTTGTATATAATATGGTAAATACAAAAGCAATATGCAGAGATATTAGGGGATGCTGCGCCTGAAGATAAGCCATTTAACAAAATTTAAAAAATTATTGATTTTGAAAAAATATTAAGGCTAAGCCGAAGAAAGTATTACCGACATTGAAGAATGTTCAATTTTTAATTAAATGTAAATTATTTAATTTAATTTACTTAAATTTTTTAAATTATTTAGAATAATGTAATTTAATTTAAAATGTAAAAATTTAATCGAATATAAAATAAAAAATATTTTATATTAATTTTACGACGAAAGAGTCTTTTTTCAATTTTTATATACATTTTCAATGAGATTATGTTTTATTTTGACAAAAAATTTAAATAAATAATGATTTTTAGTTTTCGAAGTTGAAAGCAAAATTGTAAAACTCATTAATTTTTATAATTCTTAATTTGAAAAATATGTTTGAATAGATCGAAATATTCTCCTATAATCACAGAATTATGCTCTGGTCTGTTTGTGTTTTCTTTTTGTTTTCAAATGTATAATATTCAGAAAAAAAGAGAAATCCGATATGGCCGCGGTCTTTTTCTGAGATCTATGGCTACACATTTTATGTTAACTTAATGTTTATACATCCTTTGAGAAAAGTTTTTAAGTTTTTTTTTTATTTTTTCTTTTTTTTAACTTGTTCATGAGCCATACATTAAAAATTACAAGTATTCAACCTCCATTTCTTAGTAACTTTATATAACTAAGCTTGTCAAATCAATTACTGAAAGTTCAGAAAATTATTGTTATAATTTTTTAATTTTTAAAGAAAAAGTTATATTTTTGCTCATGTCATCAATTTATTATTTCTCAAAAAACAAAAAAATAACGAATAATTGAAAAATATTTGAAAAATTGAAAAGTTTGAAAATGTAAACATTTAAAGTATGAAATCTCACATTTTTGTGTCAGGAAAAACTTTTTAGAATTAAACTGACAAGAAACCATAAAACTTTAAGGCTTTTAAAGCTTAAAATCGTAATACTTTAAGGGAGTTGAAGATTAAAAAATTATAATTTTTTAATCCTACAAAATTTGAAGTCTTTGTGACCTTAAGTTTGTAAAACTAAGGTTTCAAAATTTCAAGTTATTTTTCATACACAACGTATATAAAAAACAATAACATAATTTGTAAATTGTTCTAGGAAAGCAAGAAATGTATAAAAGAAACTAAAAAAAAAACATGGAAATGATATGGAAAGAAAAACAGGACTTTTTAATCTCTAGCAGACAGAAAATTGTAGATTCGAATTCAGGTAGTTCGATAAAAAAAAATTACACGATTTTTAGCAAGAAAAAGATGAAGTATTCTTATTTAAAGAAAGTCTCAATTTTCAGTAAACACAGGATCGTCGTCAATGAAACCAGAATCTTTATCAGTAAATGCTGACCCATCGTTGGTAAATGAGATGCTATCGCTAGATAAAGCAGACCCATCATCAGTAAATTCAGGATCATCATCAGTAAAAACAAAGTCACCACCAAAGGCAGGAGCATCGTTGATGAAGCCAGGGCCATTGTCAGTAAATGCAGAAATACCGTTTGTAAAAGAAGGTCCTTCATCATTAATTGCGCGGTCATCAATTGTCAAGCCGGAGCATTTGTCGGCAAAAAAGCAACTATTTCCACCACATGAAACAATTGAAACAAAGTCACAAAAACAACCTAAATGTTGTAATTGTATTGAGTTACAAAGATTAATTCAGGAAATTACTTTCCAACAAGAAAAAATGTGGTCCGAAGTAAATCTTCTTAAACAAAATTCTCAACAGTCAAGTGGTATATGAATATTTTATCAATTTATAATATTATATATCAAGCATTAACACATGAAATCATGTTTTTACAATAATTTAGGTTTATTATAATATAAAATTATTTTTTGCATTCCAGGAAACAGTGACTCGCGAATAGATAGAATGGAAAGTACTATACAATATTCGAGATCTGATACGATAGTAAACAGCAGTCCTATATTGTCCCATAACCGGGCATGTAGGCCACTTTCAAGTCCAGTAAAAGTAAAAAATCAGAATGAAAACATCAGCCCCCAAACTTACAGATCTCCCGAAAAAATTATCTCTATACATCCTGACGAATTTAGAAATTCTTCTTTATATTCTGTCTTAGCAATGCCAGTTGAAAGTGTATATGAAGACTACAGTAATGAACAGGACGCATCACTGAACTCAGGAAAGCAATCGTCGGTATCATCAGAAGATTCATCCACAACATCGTCATCTACATCAAACGATAGTGTTGATGATGAATCTTGTGCAGATGAACCATCATTTGAAGAACATTTCTTCACAGAAGTAGAAGATGGACGTGTGCGTAAAAAATTTACTTCATACGGTAAAATAAAATGCATATAATGCAATTACAGTAAAGACTGTGTAAAGTCGCTTTGGAATCTCAAATTTTCTGAGCTAATGATAATCAATAAAAGTAAACATGTTTTATTTTTTTTTTTGCATTTTTTTGAAAATTCTGATATAATTTTTAATACGCGTATTGATTGAAACTGAAAATACTAAAACCCATTTAAATGCAGTCATTGCATCTTTAAAATCAAATTTGACAAATGTTTCATGTTTTATTGGTTGAAACCTGCATTTAACAAATAATGTATTCGTTAAATTTTTCAGAAAATGTGTAAATATTTATTAAAAATATAAAAATTCATTCACTTTTATAGTTAATTTATAGATAATAGAAAATTAGAAATGACATAATACAATTTTTTTCTTCCAAAAATTATCATTAAAAAAAGATCAAAATAATTTTTATGTATATAATAATCTGATATTTTGTTACAATTTTTTTTATTTTTCAAAGCATATTAATGAACATAAAAAAATGTGACTTTCACACATTTCTAGTTAATGTATAAAGCGACTGTAACTATAATACTCACTGAATTTAAAATTATTACACTGTAAATTGAAAAAAAAATTATTGTAGATTGCTAACTGACTAAAAATTTCATATATCCTTCATCATTTCAAGTATACAACCTTAATTATTAATATTATATTTGAATTATTCTTCTTGTGTCAATAAAATCACTAGTACAACATTCAAAAATTAATTACAGAAACTAAGAAAAATTCAACTCTTTAATGAAAGCAAAACTTTTTATAAAATGCTTAGAATGTGAGAATCACTTTTTTGAATTTTGATTTAATTATGAAACAAAAATATTATAATAATTGTAGACAAGCCAATGCTCATTATATCTATTTTAATGAGATATAGTACATTTTCAGCAAGGGCGCCACTGTGCCCGAGCTTCGAATATTATTTTTGGCTTCCTTGCACTAAAAAAATTTGCCTAGCCGCGGCTTCGAAGTTTTTTTTTGCAAATACAAAAATAACTATTTTTATTGCGCGGGAGAAAAGTGAAACTTTCGCGGCTAGCACTGAAAAGTAGCTTAAGGGTGTCGTTTAGGAGCATTTTTTAGTGCGCGCGGACGATAGTTCTATTTTTCTCCACTCTCTTAGCAATAAAAAATAAACTTTTTTTGTACATAATTGAAATTCAGTCAAAAATTTAGTTGGATTTCATTTTTCTAGGTCCATATTTTATTAAATGTTTATTATATATCATCTATATTGATCGATGTATAAATAACCGTATTGTTTATATTTCAGTTTTACTTAGGTGACAATAAATATAAAACTGAAGAAACTTGGAAGAAAATCAAAAGTCAAAAAAGTCCTATTTTTATAAGAAGTTTATTGACACTGATGTGGTCTAAAGAGGAGATACTTGAAAGATGTTTAGATCCTTCTAAAGCCAAAAATGATAAAGGTGAAAAAAGGAAACCACTAACACCCAAAAAATTGAATATTTTATTAAGTAAGTTAAAAATTAAAAAAAAAAAATTTAACTTGAGGCAATACTTCAAGGTGTACATTACTTTAAAACCTTTTTCACTTTGCCAGGAAAAACTATTGCATAAAATTAAATAAAAAACAAACCCAGGCATGTGTAAAAATGGAACAAATGTCTGGGTATACTTTTAATCTATTTTGTTAACTGATTTTTGCTGTAAAACTGACAAAAGATTTGCAGCTACAATCACTTGAAAAACCACTATAAAAAGTTCTGAAATATATGAGTATCTTTTATTACAGAATGTTATGAAGAACATAAATTGAAAAATAAAGAACTTTCCGAAGAAGCGATTGCACAAAAACGAGTACAAGCGCGAGGTCTTATTTCGAAGAAAATATACGAGCTAGTAAAGAATGAACGCAAAAAAAAGAAAGCAGAAGGTAATATATTTAACATTATATTTTAACGTATAGAATTTTTTTAACAATCATTAGGTCAATCTGGGTCGTTTTCGTTTAGTATTATTTTTGTTTTTTTGTTTTTTTTTTTTAATGTTTTAAGAACAATTTTAAATACATATACGTTCAAATTTTTCAAATGTCTGTTTTTTATTGAAGTATAACGTTACAAAATTTCTTCTAATCATGATGCTTTTTACACTTTTTAAAAATTATAAGAAAAAGGAAACGACGCTAGGGAACAAACCACCCAGGTTGACCTAAGTAAGGTTAATCATACAGGCAAAGATCATCTTGAGACCTTATAAAATTAATAATTTTACCTGCACAACAAGTTTAACTGTTTTTAAACTAAAATGTTAAAATGATTTTATCGTTAATAGACAATATTTTTAAACAATGTTTAATTTCGAAAAATTTTTTTATTTCACATTTTCATATGTAAATACTGAAAATGATTGATTTTTGAAATTCATAAGGTAGTTCTAACATGGAAGAGTGTACTATTACCCGAGAGCACTAGTGTGTACGAGGGTATATCACGTGGAAATGAGAGGAAAATACAACTTTTTGTTCTTATAGAGATACAAAGTAGCTCGAGAACGTAGTCTGAGTATACGTTTTGTATCCCGTAGAGGGAAGAGTTCTACTTTTGTTTGATCCCTAGTTGTACTAAGTAGGATAAAAGTACCAGTAAAAGAACCTATACTGAAAGAACAAATCGACTTGTATTTAAATAATTAATAGTAATCGATCATTGAATTCTATGAATTAAAATATTTTAAATTTAATAGATCACTGAAAATAAATTAATTAGATTTTTTATTAATGGAAAAAGTATATTAAATTTTTTTCTGTCACTGATCTTAAGTATTATTTCACTGACGCTTTCACAATATATTATAATTATTTTATCATTAAATTCTTTATTTTTAAATGTTTTTATAAATTTTATGACGTTTTCCATTGCTCGAACCTACTCTACTTTGAGTAAAGTAGGTTAGATAGTTCTTGAATCAAACTCATCTTCCATTGCAAAACCTGAAGAAACTGAACGAGTTATTGCAATGGAACATGAATTTGATTCAAGAACTGTCTAACCTACTCTACTCAGAGTAGAGTAGGTTCGATAATGGAAAATGCCATTAGCCAACTCGCGCTGAAAACAGATAACCAAATTTCTGCTTAAAATATCTCAAAAACTATAGTTTTTACTTACATAAGATCAGCGAGGAAAAGGTTGTAGCACACCTAAAGTCAGCCCGAGTTCATTCTATGTAAATCACAGACCATGATAGAACTAGCTTATTAATAGTATGAAATGGGGTAAATGTGAGACACGAGGTACAAATAAGACACTGGAAAATTAATCATTTTTTATAAATATTATTAAAATATAAAAAATTATGTAAGAAATATATTTTATCTTACACGTGCGGTAGAAGTGCTTATTTCTCCCACTGTTTATAGTTGGTGAAGTGTGTATTCCTCCAATTAAAATCAATGGGAGAAATAGGCACTTCTACCACTACCCGTAAGATAAAGTATCATACTTTTCATGTGAAAGAAGTAGGAGCTTCTCAAACTCGTTGGAGAAGTCCCTACTTCGCCCACTTGTAAGGTAACATACTATTATTTTTGTTTTATCGCGTCTCATTTTAATCCCCTTTGTCTCACTATTACACCATTTCACCCTATATGAAATTATATACAGTCGAATTCCACCTACGTTACGAACCGGAAGTTGACAACTGTTCACTTACGTAACGAATTTTTTACACAATGTAGATGGAAGTTTCGTAACGTAGATGGATTATTGCTTGTAACCTATATGGTCGTGTAACTTAGATAAATGTAACGTAAGTGGAATTCGATTGTATTATAGAATAAATAATGATTAAATATCAAGAAATTATATTTATACAAATTTATAATATTTAACAGAGAAAAAGAAGCGCAAGAACAAGAAGAAGCACAAAAAATCAAAAAAAATGCGTGCCTAGGGGATATCTTCCGGATGATTCTTCTTCATTTTGTTGTTAAAATATAGAATTATTTATAACACCATGTAATAGTTCACAATTAGATAGAAATTACAAGATAAATATCTTTTGTTTCAAAGTTTGATATTAATATATGTCGTAAAGTTTCAAAACTATTTTGTTTGTATCATATATATTTTGAAAAAAATAATTTTGAAATAAATACATTCAACATGACAAAAATTTATAATCCTTTTGTGTGGGGCATATATATATGTGTGTGTGTATGTGTGTGTCCATACTATATGTCTAGACCATATGTTACTATAGGTCTAGATCGTATGTCTAGACCATATATCCAGACTATATGTCTAAACCATATGTCCAGACTATATGTCTAGGTCATATGTCTACATCATATATGTAGAACTTATGTCCAGATCATATGCCCAGTCTATATGCGTAAGCCATATGTGTAGACCATATGTGTAGACAATATGTTCAGACTATATGTCTACACTATATGCCCAGACTATATGTCTAAACCATATTGGGATTCAACAATTGGAAAAAATTATAATAAACTATAATCAGAAATTATAACATTTGATTCAAATTTTCGGATAGGGGGTTAGAGGGTGGAGCGCGCAGCGATGAGGGGGGCGTGGCCCCCCTAGTATTATATTATATAATAAAATTGCAATTGTTATTCATTTACGATATCTTATTTATTACTTTTTTTGGAAAAATTAAATATTTTAGCCGAAGGCGCCACCGGCATCAAGGATTTTAAAGCTATTTTTTGAACCGAGAGTTTGGAAAAAAATTAATTTTATTCCATGAAAAAAAAAGTAAAGGTAAGTTAACATAACTTGTAAATATATTTGTTCTAAACATCGAAATGTTAAACTCTAAATATTTAAGTTTTTTGAGGTTTACTTTTTGTATTTAATATCAATTATATACCAAATGAAAAAGGTGTACATCACTTTATTGTCAAATAAAGCCTTTAAATATCAGCTTATAAGTTTTTATTAATTTTAAAGTAAAAAAAATACAAACATTTACATAGATTTATTTATTCAATAATATAATAATAAATACTAAGATCATAATAATAAATTTTTTAAATTTCATATTTAACATTATAGAAACAGTAAATATATATGTATACACATATACGTACTTTTTATCACGAATAATTCAGTTGTCCTAAAATAAAATCTGAAATATTCTAAATATAAATTAAACATAGTTCAACAATATAGTATGACTATTAACTCATTGAGGCATAAGCATCTTTAAACCACCTCCGTGTGTAAAAATGGGGATGGTGTGCATGTGTTAGTATTGCTATTTGGAAAGCATTGATGGGCGGTCACTGTAAATGACGTATATTACGTTTGAAATTGTGGAGGGAATATTTTAGATGCCTGAATGAGTTAATTTAAAAATGACAAATAAAGTTTTCTTAATCGTATGCATAACTGAATTTCTGAAAAAAAAATATCGGTTTTTGACTAACAATATACTTTAGAATGAGGTATATCTACATGTAATTTACTCGTTTAAAGAAAGTTTATGCGTAAAATCTATATATGTAGAAAAATTTAGTGTATGAAATGTAGATTCAAAATCTACATAAACTGAAAAAAAAGTATCGTTCTCTTAACGATATTTTGTCGAAGAGAACAATATTAGAGTTTCATGTGGTACAAAAATGGAAGGTATAAGTCCATAAACAATACTATTTCAACAAGATACACAACACTCGGTTCACGTATCAATATTTATTGCAACGTAAATAATACAGTCCGTTTGAATAACAGTTTATATTTTTGAATGAAAACAAAACGATTATATTGTTTTATTGACCAAACTTTTTTCTCTGTGTAGGTAATCTGTATAAGAAATCTGTTTCAGAATCCTATGAAAGATACCTATGTATAAAAAACCTATGTAGGAAATATATGGACAAATTTCATAGGTCAATATGATTCTCATATAAAATTCTCATACAGGAGTTTCATATAAGATTCTTATATAGGATTCATATAAGGGTTTCTACATGGGATTCCTATATCGGGTTCCTATATGGGATTCCTATATGGGGTTCAGATGCCATAATTTCATATAGGATTCCTACATAGGAATCCTATATGGTATTTCTATATAGGAACCCTACATCATTTATTTCAGCAGGGAATGCGTTCTCCTTTTATGTCATACTGTGCCATATAGCACGATCTCGCTCTTTTTTTCCTTAGATAATGCGTTCTTTTTCTATGCCATACTATGCCATATAGCACGACAAAGAAACAAATAAGTATATTATATGCCATCTGTAGCACGATCGCTCACTTTTTCCTTAGATAATGCGTTCTCCTTCTATGCCATATAGCACGACAAAGAAGCAAATAAGAAAAGTCGCGTCCACAACCCTTGATTGTTGCTTATTATTTTTTCCTTAGATATCTCATATAGCACGACAAAGAAGCAAAAAAGAAT
>JABFOU010000157.1:0-12319 GCA_022817745.1 Scelioninae gen. 1 sp. ZL-2020 | reverse complement strand
CACTGAAACCAGTTAGAAAAGTGGCTTCCTTTCCAATACTTGTAGGAAAAAATATCGTACTTAACTTGTGGGAAAAGTTTGCGATCCGAGATGAGTGCGTTTACTGCACTCGCTTCGCTCGTGCTTCAAATTCGCACTCATCTGGAATCGCTAACTTTTCCCACTAGTTGAGTAATATACTATTATTAATGAATATCCTAATTAATTATTCTTCCCTACTTCAATTTCCACTATTACCTAATTGAACTACTATTGTGTTTACTTAGTCAAAAGAATATAACGCACTTATAAGGTTAGTATTTTAGTTTTTATAGTGAAAACTATGTTATCGATATACTATATTTATTCGTTATTTTATATATAAACTCTTGAAAACGCAATAAACGCTACAAAGTATATTATAGTGAAAATAAAACAGATGAAAATTGATAGGTTTTCCACCTCATATCAGAATATCTGCCAGAGAAAGACAAATAGAATGTGATCATGTATCATTATGGGTTTTATAGGCGGTATTTTTGACGTCAGGTGGCCTACCTAAAAATAAAAAAAACCATAGAAAGCTACAGAAAACTATAGAAATGATACGTTTCTACTAAATTCGTACAAAAGACGCGAAAAAAGGAAAAGCAGAATTAATTGTTTGTTTTTTTCAACAAAAAACATAAATATTTAACCTTATAGTACAGATTTCACGAAATTCAGAAAATACTGAAAATATGATCCCTAACCTAGAAAAAAGTGGTCCAATTAAAGTTTATTTTACGTAGTCATATTCTACATATTAAATTTTTCTATTTTCTGTATATAAAAAATTTTATACGTGACATTAATATCAACAGTTTTAAGAATTATCTACTTATAGATAAAATTTCCCATGAATATCATATAAATATCATTTCACCGCTTAGTTTTCGCGTTATAACAAACATTTTTACGAAATAGAGAGGTGTGAGTGAGATTTTTGTAGAGAGAAAGAGACGATAAAAAATATGCGAACAGCGAGGGGTTAATATAATCGTAAAAAAACTTACATTCAGTAACCTGTAATTATGAGTGTTGGGCATTTTTTATCTATTTATTTTTTTTTGCTTGTAAACTGCGTGAAAAAGACGACATTTTATTTGAAAACTTCGGTGAAAACACTGTTAAATTTAAGGATTCATCGATTGATTATTTTGTAACCAAAATAAATGTATGTAGAACTTTTGTTTGCTTATAATAAATGAACTTTTATATTTGGTATATGTGTACGTGTTTATAATGTGCACAACTTTGTCAAACTTTCTTTGATATATTATGTAAGTGTTAAGAAACCTTTTAAGAAACCTATTACAAAAAACATTACAGCGCATATATTGTGTGACTAATTTACGTAACTTTAAAGAAATATTATGAAAAATAGTTTAGTCTATTTTTATACATAGAAAATTAACGTTTATCATATTAATACATTTTTGAGTGTTTTATGAGTATTATTTGAATAAAGAAATATTCAAATCAAGAATTTTATTATGCACTGCAGTAAAAACTACAATTCCTATACTTGTTATGTTGAATAAAGTTTTATTTTGTGCTTGAATATCTATCTTGTAGAACAATTTATAATATAATTGATTTTTGGGTTTCAGTGACAGTCCAAAGTCTTTTACAAAATACGACTGAAATGTTTTCATGAAACTTAAATGAAAATTTGATTTGTCCATTTCACCGTAATTTTAAAATTCATTATACATCTATTAATTTCTTTAAATAAAAAAATAAAAATCTTATACTTACTCATATTAAGTGTAACATTATATCTTGTATAAAATTATTTCATTAACTTCAATAGATTTAATCAGTTACTTATTACGACAAAAAGATATTATCAAAATGTAAATAAACAAATCAGAAACAAAATCTTAAAAAAGTCTCATAGAAAATATTTCACGTTTGATATAATGAAAGTTAATAATTATATATATTCTGTTTATTTAAAATGTAATTAAATAAATATATGAATAATTTAATGAGTTATGTAACTCAAAACAAAAATATAATAAATATTTTACGATGGATACGATAGTAGTACAAATTAGAGTTGAATAATTTTATTGCATCTCTAGCAAAATATTATTATCTTTTAGAAATAACTGGAACAGAAAATGATCTATGCATTACTGTGATTATGTAGTTAACATCAGAAAAAGAGAGCAGTATTTCAACGCTTGACGAGAGTGCATATATTCAATTCATATGTCGTAACAAGTTAGTAGTGTAGCTATGCACCCATGTGGAAGATTAGGATATACGAAATTGGACAACGATGTACATGATCTACGTATACATGAATATATTTTTAAACTTGTAATTCATGTTTGAAAAAAAATATCTTTATTAAAGACATACTGAGTTAATGTATTATATTGTATATATATTATTGAAAGAGTAAATATTAGTTAAAAATATATCTAAACATATGGATACCTTTTCGAAGATTGTATGATCTTTTCAAGTTAGACATTTTGATCAGACGTTATTCACACATTACTATTCACGTAAATTATTTTTCGTGAAAAGATATGTTTTACTTTTTTACAGTATGTTTAAATTCGACTTTTGAGTTATTTTTGTAACATCACGAGAAATTCATTTTTTATGGTGAATTAATATTTCACCATAATTTGTGTAATTTATATTTATATATGCGTTGTATATGTTGTATAATTTGTATTATCATAATGAGTTATAATTATACTTCTAATTAATTTCTCTAATACACGGAGAGAAAAATTTCAGTTAAAATTACTGAACTGTCCATTAACACAGGGATAACTTCTAAATTCGAGTCAAAATTGTTGAATAGTTCAGTAAAAATTACAAAAATATCAAAAAATTTTACTGAACTATTCAATAAATTTTACTCGAATTTTTGAGGTTATCCCTCTACTAATGGACAGTTCAGTAATTTTTGTTGATTGCTATATAATTTTAACTGGATTTTTTCTCTCCGTCTATGTTTAATATAATCAGACAATTATACTAATTATATACAGTAGTTAGATTCGTTATACTAAAAATGTAATGTAAGAATTTTTCATTGCAAGAAGATGGTAAAAACGGTACGACATTACTTACAAATCATTTATGATGATCACTCGTAAGATGTTGGTTAAATTTTCTACTGCAGATCAAGTCAGAAGTCATTAAATGTCGCCGAAAAACGAAAAGTGGGAGTATCTTAGAGGCAAAGAAAGACGGGGAAGCGCGTCGACGACCCAAAAGTTGAAGTGGTTTGCCGGTGCTTGGGAGTTTACCAAGTTTTTCTCCTTTGAAGATGAAAGATATTAATTAAACTGTCACGGACACGAGAGCCAACTTTATTTTGCCACTTACAAGTTTACCACTTCGTTTCCAACCACGGCTTTGCGCGTTTGGAGGTAGCACACGTTCCTTTCGGCGTGATGTCATTACTATGGATGGAGCGTGATACGAATTTGATTATCTCGGGATTACGGCCGTCTGCCAAAAACAAATGTCGGAACGATAGCAAAATCGGCGTGCGATGTTTCGGATAATTAGCAGTAAAACACCATACCTGTATAGCATTGTAATTGATACTTTTAAAATCGGGTAGACACAGAGAAGTATACGAAAAATATATATTTTTGGCTGCTAGAAATCATTCCATGGGAGTCAAATTAAATGATGATAATTTTCTAACAAAATGTTTATCAACATTTTTATGCGATCTTCGACTTCTCTGTGCAGTCCTTTACAAAATTACTATAATAAATTACAAATGAGATTTTTAGTTTTTAAAAATATTAATATAATTTCAAAAAATTTTATGTGAAATAAGTGTAAGAAATGCGAAACATCATAAAATGTTTATTAACAATGTTAATAAACATTTTATGAGAAAATTATGATCCCACGGAATGATTTTGAACGGACTATAAAATAAACGTATTATTATATATTAATTTTATATTGAGAATATATTGAGAAAACAACTTATATAAACTATCTACAACGTACGATATATTTACATTAAATATGAAAATTCTTTTGATTATTATATCATTTTTATTAATTTAAATTTATACTTAATTCTAATATGTTATGCACCATACTAACGTTTTGTAACTAACTTTATTCAGATGGTAACTTTAATTTACCATCTAAATATTATGATTAACTTTCCAGATAGTAGAAATGTTCTACTACTGCAAATATTCAAATTTACTATCCCAAGTTTTATATTTAACTTCCTATTTCTCTCAGTCTATATTATGTATACAGAAAATAAACCGTATTTTCGCTTATCGGATATAATGTAGTATTTTTGAAACAGCAAAATATAACTTTAAGTGTAAAAACAAGTGTTGCATTTAAAAATGATGCACTAAAAAGTGTCACACTTTATACTGTCTTTCTTGACCACTGCATTTGAAATTACCAGTAAATTTGACATTTTCATATACAACCTACGGACTGCCTTTAATGTCAATGCTTCAAGGGCATGCATATTAATGGGCATGCTTATGTAGTGCGATATTCATACGTGAATCTTATCGGTGATTCTATAATTACACTGGAAACTTTTACGTCAGCTGTTATTCTAAGAGTCAGTCGTTTAATTTTTTAATTTAATCAATCGCATTCAATTTGCTGACAGAATTCCTCCCATTCAGTTTTAGTCACGTTAAAGCGAGTTATATCCGATTCTGAATGCTTATAAACATATATGGTTGCTGATGAAACTTTTTAAATAACGTTTTTTAACTTTTTAACTAACTTTTGACTTCTACTTTCATGAAGCACCGCATCTTCTCAGAGGTGTCCTTTATATCATGCTTAGATGTCATATATGTGGGATTTTGATTTTAACTGTTCCAATGTTCGCGAATATTCAGTGGTTAAATGTATATAAGCAGCGAGCGGGCGTACGTGTTCAGAGTCGATGTCGCGCCGTTAAGAAAAATAAACATATCGTTGTTATCTGTCGGTTGAATTTGTAATATACTTTTGAAACTTGTGAATATACTTTTTTTTACTTAAATTACATAGTTTTATTTGATTTTTACTACATTTGGGGGCTCAACCGAGATTTGAGGAGTTATGATACGAGTATGCAATGGAATCAACAATTGGACAGGAGATGTTGACGCAAATTGAAGAAATTACAATGCATCAATTGAGGGAACGATTTGGTGAATATGGACAGTTGACGAAAGGAGCCAAGGCGATTTTGCTCGAAAGATTACGTCGATTTTTGAGCGACGTCGAAAAACAGAAAACACGTGGTACACGACAAGGTGAAGCTAGTACTGCAAATCAGAAAGAGTATGACGGGTTAAAGAAGATAGCGGGGATGACGAAAACGGCGATTCTTTGACTATCAAAGAATTAAAATTCCGTTTGCATCAGTTGAAGATGAAAATGACGGGTAAGAAAGACAAATTGCGTAATAGACTAAAAAACGCGTTTGAAGAAATTGACGAGGAAGATGAAGAAACGGAAATAGAAGAAGAATTAAGCGATGAAGATGAAGATAATGATTGCAGTAATTAAGTTGATAGAGGGAGAAAGAGAATCAACGTTCACATATCGAGACGTCAAAGATGCGCTAGACAAATTCAGCGGGGACAGTGAAAAAACCGTAAGAGTATGGGTTGAATAGTTCGAAGAAACCGCAGAACTTTGTGGCTGGAACGATGTGCAGGTGCTGTACGCGAGAAAGCTGTTGTTCGGATCGACGCGCTCGTTTATTATTTTTGAAGATTGTAAGTCCACGTGGAAAAAATTGAAGAAGGGATTGGTGCGAGAGTTTGGCCCGAGAAGAGATAGTTTTGCGATTCACGAAGAGCTGCGAGGACAGAAGAAGAAAAGCAGTGAAACCTACAGTGAATTCTGCTATCGTATGTTGGAGATTGCGGCTGGTGGTGATCTGGAGATGAGTTCCATCATTCAGTATATTATTGACGGTGTCAACGGCGACGAAGCTAGTAAAGCGGTGTTATATGGCGCGAGAAGCATCACCGAATTAAAAGATAAGTTTTTAATTTATGCAAAAATTCAAAATAAAACCGGTAATGACAAACGGAAAAATTTTAATTTTAAATCAAATCAAAAGAATAATAATGTCGATCAAAATAAATTCACGAAGCATTGTTTTAGTTGCGGTGAGCAAGGACATATCAGTAAATTGTGCCCGAGAAAGAATGAAAATAAGAAATGTTTTGGTTGTCAGGAATTAGTTATTTTATTTTAAATAAAAATAAAGACTGTAACAGTATCCAATCTATTGAAAACAAATGTTATAAAATCGTGAGTATTCAAAATAAAGACTTGAAATGTTTGATTGATACGGGAAGCGATTTAAGTTTTATTCGAGCGCACACTTATTTTGAAATAGGAGCACCGTTAGTAAACAGAACAAATGTAATTTCATTTTGCGGAATCGGCTCTGATAAAATGAATACATTAGGTCAGGTGTCTGTTGTGATGACAATTGATGACGATACATTTTCGGTTGATTTACATGTAGTTGATGATACAATAATGACGCATGAATTATTACTAGGTGCAGATTTTTTGAACAAAGTCAGTCTTCATATTGAAAATGGTGATGCTAAAATTTTAAAAGTAAACAAAGACAACGAAAATTGTATTAAAGAGATTTGTGCAATAAATGAAATTGGAAAAATAGATGTTTCACACGTGACGGATGAAAATATTCGTTTAGAAGCCGCGAATCTGATCGAAAATTATGTTCCAAATAAAAGTAAAGATGTTGATATTAATGTAAATATTTTATTAAAAGATGATATACCCATTTATCAAAAGCCGCGTAGGTTAGCAATAGATGAAAAAAAAGGAGGTTGAGGCGACTATAGAACATTGGCTTGAGCAGGGAATTATTAAACCTTCTGTTTCTGAATATGCTAGTCCGATAGTTGTAGTTCGAAAAAAAGATGGTCCGGCACGTGTTTGTGGGGATTATCGTAAGCTAAACGAGAAAATAATCAAACTTCGTTATCCATTGCCTATCATTGAAGATCAGCTGAATAGGTTGAGAAAAGCTAATTTTTTTACGACACTTGATCTGAAAAATGGGTTTTTTCATGTGTCTATGGCTGAATCCAGTTATAAATATACATCTTTCATTGTATCGGATGGACAATATGAATTTACTAAACTACCTTTTGGACTTTGTATATCTCCGGCGTACTTCCAGAAATTTATTGACATTGTTTTTCGAGATTTGATTTGTAAGGAAATTGTAACTATATACATGGATGATCTAATAATACCGGCGGTTGATATGAATGAAGGTTTGGAGAAACTGAAAATTGTATTGAAAATCGCGAGTGAATATGGGTTATTATTGAATCTAAAAAAATGTGAATTGTTGCAGTCTTCTGTAAATTTTTTGGGATATGTAATCTGCAAAGGAATGATCAAACCATCGAATGAAAAAATTAAAGCTGTAGAAAATTTTCCCGAACCAAAAAGTGTGAGAGATGTGCAGAGTTTTTTAGGTTTAACGGCTTATTTTCGAAAGTTTATATCTAATTTTGCTATTGTAGCCAAGCCGTTATCTGATTTAACTAAAAACAATGTTATTTTTCAGTTTGGGAAAGCGCAAAAATTTGCGTTTGATGAGTTGAAAAGAGCGCTATGTCAGGAACCTCTTCTACACATTTATAATCCCGCGGCCGACACCGAACTGCACACTGACGCGTCATCCCGGGGTTATGGGGCTATTTTAATGCAATGTGATAACGAAGATCGTATGTTTCATCCAGTGCATTACGCCAGCTGGAAGACCACATCATCTGAAGAGAAGTATGACAGTTATAAACTGGAAGTGTTGGCTGTTGTCCGATCACTCAAAAAATTTCGCATGTACTTAGCGGGCATTTCATTCAAAATAATTACTGACTGCAAAGCATTTGTGCAGACCATGGCCAAAAAGGATATGTGTGCTCAGGTGGCAAGGTGGGCAATGTATTTATCTGATTTCAATTATGAAATCGAACATCGTTCAGGTACACGAATGCGACATGTTGATGCTCTCAGCAGAAATCCGCTGCCATCGTGCACACTGATAGATGAATCTAGAGAGAGCGTTTTGGCTAGAATGCGAAGAAGTCAGTTGGAAGATGCGCTGAAGAAGATCATGGAGAAATTGCCGGATGGTGCTCCAGGGTACATTGTAAGTGATGGTCTTTTATGTAGAAATGTAGATGGAGAACCATTGGTAGTGGTACCCGAGGACATGCAACCTTCGATAATTCGACAATGTCATGGTCAAGGTCATTTCGCAACTGCTAAAACAGAAGAACTTGTGAAGAGGGAATACTGGTTTGACGGAATGAAACGGAAGATCGACAAATTTATTGGGAGTTGTATATCTTGTATATTAGCTGAGAGGAAGGCTGGACGTCCAGAGGGTTTCTTGCACCCAATTGATAAGGGAGATGCTCCTTTTCAAACTTATCATTTGGATCATTTGGTCCCTTTGCCGACGACTAGGAAAAGCTATCGACATATTTTCGCAGTTGTTGATGCTTTTACCAAATTCGTTTGGCTGTACCCTACGAAATCAACAGGTACCGCAGAAGTTGTTGATAGACTGGTGAAGCAATCTGCCATTTTTGGTAACCCAGGACGTGTTATCACTGACCGGGGAACTGCTTTCACGTCAGCTGATTTTCAAAATTATTGTAAGGATGAGGGCATACTTCACACTACTATCGTCACTGGAGTCCCGAGAGGAAATGGTCAGGTGGAACGTCTGAATCGAACCATGATCCCGATCCTTGCCAAATTGGCAGCGCCTCAGCCTGGAGATTGGTGGAAGTACGTGCAGCGGGTTCAGCAATATATTAACCACGTGTCAAATAGAAGTACAGCGAAATCACCATTTGCGTTATTATTTGGCACTGAGATGAGACTGGCCGATGATTTACGGATGCGAGAGATTATCGAATCCGAGCTCGAAGAATTCCATATTCAAAGGCGAGACGAGCTTCGACACGAGGCGAAATTAGCTATAGCCAAGGTACAAGATGAAAATCTGAGGTCTTATAACAAACGGAGAAAGTCATCAGCCGAATATGAAGAAGGAGATTTAGTCGCAATCATGCGGACTCAAGCAGGACCAGGTCTTAAATTGAGCAGTAAATTTCTAGGGCCATATGAAGTTACCAAGGTCCTTCGAAACGACAGGTATGTCGTACGGAAGGTTGGTGAAGGAGAAAGGCCTCGATTGACGTCTACTGTGGCAGAGAAAATGACACCATGGACATCCTAATCATCTGGGGTCAGATGATGAAGCAAAATGGCCGAGTGTGGGATTTTGATTTTAACGGTTCCAATGTTCGCGAATATTCGGGCGCGAAATGTATATAAGCAGCGAGCAAGCGTACGTGTGCAGAGTCGATGTCGCGCCGTTAAGTATGATATATAAATCTGTTGTTATCCGTCGGTTAAACTTATAATATTGAAAACTTGTGAATATACATATTTTTTACTTAAATTACATAGTTTTATTTGATTTTTACTACATATTTGTATAATATTAAATTCTGAAAAAAATATTACAGCAATATTTTTTCGGCAGACATATAATTGTTTTAAAAAAATATATCTATAATGTTGTATCTTTATAGCCATAATTGAAAATGCATGTCAAGCCAGAAATCATTTTCATTTTTAGTGTCTTCATTCGACGCTGTATCCATTCGGTCTTACGTACCCATCCCATATAAAAAAAGAAATATAGAAAATAAAATGAAAAATTAATTATCAAAGTACTAATAAAAAATATTTAAAAAATAAAAATATATCAATTATATTTATATAATATATAAATTATAAGAACTAACAAAAATAATGATTGCGTTTGGAATTTGTATCATATCATGTATTGATTATTGATAACAATATAAGGATATATTCGCTTATAAGGAAACGTTTACAAAAATATTTTTAATATATTTACAATTAGAGCGGAGCGGGACGAAAGTGGAACTTTTCGTCTCTAGGGATGCAAAGTAGCTCCACTTTGCATCCTGTGAAGACGAATAGTTCCACTTTTGTCCGCTCCCTATAAAAAATGTTTGCACCGTTATATACAGTAATGATACATCTATTTCTCATTATTTTCTTATTAGAACAATTAGAATTACAGGTATAGATTTAGTTAAAATATTAATTTATAGTTAATACTGTGCAAGTTTGATTAATACTTGTTACTTAGTTATAAAAAATTGATAGAAAAATGTTCAATTATATTTTTAATGTATCAAAAAATAATGAAATCAAAAACTAGAAAAACATTTAGAATTTAAAATTGTCGCCAAGTACATATAAATTTTTTTAACTGAAATATAAGAAAAAATGAATAAAAATGTTAAATCAAAAAATAGAAAAAAAACTAGTATATTTTAGTCATATCAACTTCATTAGTTCTGGTAAAGACATTTAGTTTACTTAGTTTAGCTAAACACACTAAGTTGTAAAAATTAAAAAAAAATTAATGATATCAAAATTTAGCCAAGCTAAGAATTTTTTAATAATAGTCCTAAATATAAATTCAAGAAAAAATAAACAATTATATTTTTCAGTAAAAGTATTTGATTTGGACAGTTTTAGTAAAAACTCTTAATTGATTTAGTTTTGGCTAATTCGTTTAGTTTACTTAGTTTCATTGAAAACACTTAATTTTATAAGTTTTGGTAAAAAAATTTAATTTACTTAGTTTTAGTGAAAACACTTAATCTTGGCAATCCGCTTATTATTGTGAATTTTTTTAGCAAAAACGGATTGCCAAGATTA
Organism: Scelioninae gen. 1 sp. ZL-2020; assembly: GCA_022817745.1. Classification (NCBI taxonomy): domain Eukaryota; kingdom Metazoa; phylum Arthropoda; class Insecta; order Hymenoptera; family Scelionidae; species Scelioninae gen. 1 sp. ZL-2020. The sequence goes on along the minus strand of JABFOU010000157.1, from coordinate 1,486 downwards.
CGTGTTTTCACTAAAACTGAGTAAATTAAATATTTTTACCAAAACTTATAAAATTAAGTGTTTTCAATAAAACTAAGTAAACTGAACGATTTAACCAAAACTAAATAAATTAAGTTGATTAATTTGATTAAGTATTTGATTGTTTATTTATTCTTGAATTTCTTTTTAGGATTATATCATTACAAAAAATAGTTTGGCATTACATATAGGTCTTTTCACATATATATTCCTTTTCTATTTAGATAATATATTTGCAAAAATTGAGCAAATTATTGATTATACTTATTTTAAATATTTCAGATAAATAGAAAATCATATATTTAAAGCCCTTCTTTTCTCCATAGGATCTTGGTCGCGTCACTGTATATAATTATATGTATTCACATACAGCACACTGTATGACTCATTTGCAGAAAAAAGCTCTTAGTGATAAATATTTATATAATAACGTATGAACTCATGGTTACATAATAACGCGTGCTACTTTACTGAGCGTACACGTAACAATACCTCACAGTTGTCAATTTCAATTTTATGTCGCTTCAAATCATAACAATGTTATCAATTCATGTAAACAATGGGTTGTTATAATTGTAGAAATTCTGCATGGTGACGTTTATTTATCACTCATGACAGCAAATGTAAAGTAAAATTTTAGAAATCACAATTACCGTTTAATAAAATAAAACTTTTTATAATAAAACAATTTTCTTTTATTAAAGACTTCACATTGTACATATATATATATATATATATATATATATATAACGTTACTGGATAGTTGAGCATTCAAATAAAGTAATAGTTTTTTTATCAATTGATAAAACAATACATTATACGTATTTGTTTTAATTTGTAAATAAAATGTATGACTTCAAATGTTATTTTTTTAAAAAGTTTAATAATTATTTAATATCTATTTATGTTTTGATAAAGTAAAAAATATTATAATATCTAATTTTGAAGTATAATTCCACAGCGCTCATTCTGTTTTCACTGATAAAACGAACGGCTCAATAAAGCATTGTTTTGGGAAAAATAAATCGTAGCGTATTAATTTAGTTCCTAAAGGTCTCAACATATATTAGAATTAAATTTTATTATATTCTAAAAAATCATTTATTATTTCATTTTCATTCAAAAAATAGTTTTCTACATTTAGCTTAAACGTTTAACCTTTGTTTACTTAAATTTTGATTGATGCAAAGGAATTGTTAAACTTTTATAAGAAATAGAAATATGTTATTGCGTAAAAAACATCTAATGAAATATCGTTGACCCCTATGTAAGGTATTTATTAAATCTGATAAATAATTGTTCATGATTGTTTTGCAAAGGAAATGACATATACTGATATTAGGAAAAATTAAACAAAATATGGATCATTTCGTTTATTCATAATAATTTGTTGTGACAACATAAAATTTGAAATATTTTTTTGATTATATATACATTGTGAAAAAAACTAGATTTTCCATGTCAATAG
>JABFOU010000156.1:0-12331 GCA_022817745.1 Scelioninae gen. 1 sp. ZL-2020 | reverse complement strand
GAGATAATTGAATGAATTTTGAAGCTTTTGACGCTGTTTTAACAGGGCTACAACATATAAATAGGTGTTTTTTTATTTTGCTTTAGAACTCTCGCAATGAATCTTTTTGTGGCCAAAACCAAGTAAAAAATGCGTTTTTTTGTCATTTTTGAAGGTTTATTGCAATTCAAAGGGCTGAAAAAATTCATAAAGCATCTCTGATAGTCCAAAAACAAGTATTGACTAGCAAAAGCTTAATATAGTTACCACCAGTGACTAAATAATAGGGAACGGGACGTTTTGGCGCCAAAGTATTGTTTGTTCGAATTTAGGCGGAAAACAAAATTGTTTATAATTAATAATATTATAATATTATTTAATAATAATATATAAAAAAATAAATAAATATTACTTTACTATAGAATAAAATTGTATTTTTGTAATTGTATAATTGTAAATAAAAATAATAAAGAAGGAAAAAAAAATGTTTGAAATACATGAAAAATCGTGTATTTAAAATTGTATTGATAAAAATGCCGTAACTATCTTTTGATTTAAACAAAATAGAAGAAATTCTATATATCGAAAGAAATAAACATGTGATCATTAGTAGTTCATAATCGTTTTTGTGTTCCGCATGAAAATGCTAACTGTAACGAAAAGAGGGAAAGAAAAACTGTCATGAGGGGTATATGTATGTATACGATAAAAATAATAAATGTGACCAAAAAATGTGGCGATGCGAAAAAAAAATGAATGCAGAGCGCGGCTACACACAACGCAAAATAATGAGGTAATAATAATTTGGCGCCACGTACCCTAATAAAATATAATTAATTTAAATAAAAAACAACTACTACAAATGTTCATGAATTTTAATTTATTTGTTTATTTTTATTATCAAAACGAGATTAGTAACATGAACAAAATATATTCAATTGACTTGTAAAAATACTTACACAAATATTGATATTTATTCACACAAATATTTGATATGTCTTATTGCTACGTCTATACAGAACTCAGCTCCGTCGAACTCTTTCGAACTCACATGACATCAGTTGGACGTCATTAGATCTCTAATGAATTATCGTCACTCTCTGATTTCTTGCTACTCTATCGAATTCTTTTGAACCCCTCGGTAAAACTCATCTAAAATAAGTTTCGTAATAATAAAAAATAAATGATAGTAATTATGAAAAAATTGTCACTAACTCAAAGTATATGAGATACACAAATATATTTTTCTATTTCGTACACTTTCTCTCTCTGACTTATGTTGTTAAATGGATACTTAAAACGTGTGCATTCATTTTTTGGAAAATATATACATGCAATGCATTTTTTTGAAAAAATGTCTTGAATAAAAGTTACTTATTTTTTAGGAATCTAATGAGAAATCCAAATTTGCAATAAAAGTGGTGTTCCTATTTATGATTTAAAAGTTTCCCCCGTCCCACCTACAAAGAGGGCGCTGGGGAGGGGGGTAAAGTGTGATATTGTTGAATAATTCTGTTGGAAGAGTCAAACACGTGTTTTTTCGTTTTCTATCTTAAAGAATTCAAGTGTATATTTAGTCCCCACTTTGGTACTGTTTGAGTCCAATTGGTCTTACATTAGTACTGCTTGTATCTACTAAGCCCTACTTAACATCCTATTCGAGCTAGTCGAGTCTACTTGTTATGAATTTCAAATATTTTAGGCCCTACTTAGGTCCTCTTTCAGTATTATAAGTTTTGTATCAGATCAAGAAGGCCCTCTATAGAACCTCTTTGAGTCTACTTTAGTAGGCTCTGTGCTGTTTTCGTTCAAATCGTAGAAAATATGATGTAATAGCGCATGCGCAAAATAAAAAAGTGAAACTTAGAATATATAGACTTAAACTTAGAACTTAGACGTTCACGAAGGTGAGCATTCGACAATGCAGCGTACTGAAATGTAATAAACTATACTTATATTTATAAATTTATTACATTTAATAAATTTATAAATAATTATTATAAATTTATTATTATGGAAAATACTAATGAATAATTGAGATCAATTAAATATGTAAATGCAATATATTTAAATTTATTTAAAAAAATGCATGTTATTATTACTTTAATAATAGTTGTGTTTGGGTTTATGACTAATTTAATATAAATTATAATTATCATCATTATGAATTAACAAAACATATACAAAATTGCAATATGTATAAAGTAATTGTTAAATCTGTGTATACTATACTAATATAATTTTGTCTTGCTTTATATTTTATTAATAAAAATATAAATAATCCAATTCAGGTGTTACTTGCGTTAATTCAAAATAATCAGATATTAATGAAAATTTAAATGAGCAATCTTATAGAAATTTTAGAAACATTCACTACATAGAACCCAAGATATTTAATTTGAAACTTTGATAAATTGATATATATAGATATATTGCCCATGTCCAAAATTTCATTTTGATGAAATTTTGAAATTAAATATCTCCGTTCTTAAATAGTGAATATTTATCAAATTTTTAGTTGTTAAAGTTTGCCTTATCAAGATTCTTCAGTCAATTTTTCATAAAATTCTGATTATTTTTTAATTTTTTAATAATTAACAATGAAAAAATCATTATAACGTGAGATAAAAACGTTTAAAAATTAAATACGTAATTATTGATTATATAATACAAATTTAAAGACGCAAACTGAACGAAATATTAAGCAATAATTCGAATTAATTATTGTATTTGTGACTATATACATAAAAACAACAAAATTCTAAATTTAATATTTCTTAATTTAATTGTGAAAATTGATATTAAGAATTGAATAAATAAAATAGAAAACACTTTAAAGTTTTAATAAAACTATATATTATTGTAACACTATTTATATAATAAATATAATTTTTCATCAAGAACCCTAAAAAAACGGTCCTTAACTTCAGTAACACCTTAATACAATTAATGTATAAAGGAAAACAACGTATAAATTTTATTTTTTATTAGCAAATAATACGAATACAATATGAAAAATACAAACGTCATACTGATGCCTTATTAATATTATTATTACTCAAGTTCTTTATCATTTATAGGTAATGCTATATAAGTTTGATTGTTAATATACATATAAACACATACTTTTATAATATTTGGTATCGTTATAGCAGTTACAATGTTTGTTTCACAACATTTATGTAAAAAGTCCATAGTACTATATTGAACATTATCACCTTCAACAACAAAAGTACTGTGAGCAGCAAGTTCTTGTACAATTGCAAAATGGTTACTAATACAATGACATTCTTCCTGTATACAAATACATCTCAAGGTCTTAATGAAACATTTAATTAATCCGAATTTGAATTGATAACCATTACGAAATAAAATAGCAGACGAGTGGGTTTTTAAGTTTCTTGTATACATATCAGATACATGTAATTTATCATTTTTTAAAAGTCTGAAATATTGCCATATATTCAGAGAATCATTTATTAATATTCCAGTATTTTGCATTGCATTTGTAATTACATCAGGTATTATACGCATTTTTTTGTATGTTCCAACACTGTAGCAATTTTGGTACACTTCTTCTAATATTTTCACTTGTTTCTTATTTGACAAACAAAATCTACGTATTTGTCCTTCAGGTAATTGTTCTATCGACTTTATCATGTTAATAAACTGTATGTGTGAATTTGCAACTTGAGTATCAATATGTCTGGTCCCATGAATTAATTGTAAAAGTTTACCGTTGATATCTTCAAATTCATAACAAGTATATGCCCATAATGGTCCTAGTGTTCGAACACAGTCAGCTAAATGCAACAGTAAATGAATATTGATACTGCAAAATTTTCGTCCGTAAAGTATTTCAAATTCCCGTAAAAATCTGTGCAATAAGTTATTTGCTATTTGTAATAAATTTTCTGTAACTTTATCATAACTCAAAATAGCTACCCCTGTAACTAATCGCAAATAATTATTAAAATAATCATTACGCATCACTCCCTCAAACACAGGTAAAGAGTAATAAAAAAAAAATATTTTTAACTCTGATGCTTTCCAATGAATTATTTCTGCAACTGAACGTGGCATACGATGAATAAATTTTGGTGGTTTTATACTTTTCAATCGAGAATTAATAATTTCAATTACATTATATAAAGAAAATGGATAGTTTCTATAAGTATAGTCAAAAAACAAAGTTAACATTTTTTTAACAACACCCCCATCTACTCCATGCATTCGATCAATTGCCATACCCGCAATAAAGTCAGGCATAATCTTTGATAAAGCACATCGACCTTTTACACCATGAATAGGTGCTTCTATAGTTGCATTAAGGGCATCTCTATTACATTGCGTTGATGTTCGTAAAATTAAATTATTTGTATACGGATACACATGGACGAAACTTGTTCCATTATTTGTTTCTACTCTTTCACCTCTACATAAACACGATGGACACCCATATTTACCATTAAATTGAACAAAGTTTAAGCATTCACATTTTGCAACTAAGTCACAAGTTCCAGACAAAATCACTCCTTTTACCATTATATTATTGTCATTGGGTAGTTTGACTACGAAACCTTGAGAAATATTTAAAAATTGTTCACGGAATTGGTACATAAAAGTATTCATATGAGGTTTTCTGTCACCGTACCATATACCGACAAGTACTGTATTTTGTCTAATTTTTCTATATTTAAAAGGTAATTCATTGATTGTTAAATATACAGGCCACATAGAAATGTTTGATGACTTAAATACAGGTACGCCATCTGTATACCAGCTAAAAGAAACATTATTAGGTTTGGATAAAAAACCATTGTTTACCCAAGTTCGATATAAATCACTGTCGTACACATCTGATATAACACCTGGAATATGTGGATTATGAAACCTATGTTGAAGAAGATCATAAAATTCAGGTCTAGCATACATTGCTTGTAATTGAATCACGATTGGTAATTCTACAAAGTATGGATTAATTTTTCTTGGACAAGATGGACAAATTGCATTAGCTGTCATTAATTTTCTGCTACAAGTATAACAATAATAATGTTTTACTATATTCTGATTTGAACTGATACCGAAATATTTTTTAAATTTAAATACACTGTTTTTTATCAAATCTCGATTCAAGCAGTGTAATTCTACAACTTTAATAATACTTTCCATACATGACATACTTAAACTATGTTGTAAAAAAAGTGATAACATTAATAGCATGCTTTCGTGAACGCTGATTTGGGCACCGAAATATAAAGGTTGATTGCCATTATTATTATTTCCTGCTTCATTATTAGCATCAAAATCTTCATCTTCACTGGTCTCAGTAATATATTCTTCATTGCTATCAGCATCACTTTCAATTTCGTTGTTCCGAATATTCTCATCTACTGGTATTTCTTGAATTACGTGATTTAAAATGTTGTCTCCAAGTTCGACTGCCTCTCTGCAAAATTGTTATAAAAATTAATTTTGCTATATTGAGGTATACAAGGTTGATATTTGGATAAAATAAAATATTATATGATTTCTCAGTTTTATATTAAACCTTTATCGGAAGATTACAAAATAACACTTGAAAATAAAATTATTCTATTATGAAATGTTTAATTGTTTAATATAAATCAATCTTAAATAAATTTGTGTGTACAAAAAATCCATATATATGCAATTTTTGATCAATTTTCATTTATATTTAATAATAAATTATATATTATTTGAATTATTTTGTAAAAAAATTGTTTAGTCAATTGTCATTTTTTATTCATATTTTTAACAAACTATATAGTTGTTATATACCGTCAAATGGGGTAACTTTGTGTTTCATGGGTAAGTTTATGCAGCGCCAAAATGTCATGGTATTTTTCTACTAAATAATATTAAAAAACCATTAGAAATTAAATAATGGACCTTCCACAGTATTTATGATTTTTTTACATTTAAATTGATAGAAAAACTAGGACAACTCAATATGTGTTACACAAAGTTACCCATTTTTGCACAAAGTTACCCCATTTGACGATACCGAAAAATAAACGCATTGCAACTGAAATTATATGTCGAATAAGTACGCAGTTACTGAGCAGTCTATTAAAAAAGTAACTTTTCTAAATTTAAAATGTGTGTTGAATTAAAGAAAAAAATTAACATTTATAAATTATATAAAAATTAAGTTATTCTATTTAACTTACCGGTTTTCTTCTCTAACCGTTTCATCATTAATTTCTTCTTGTATAACTTCATTTCTTTCCTCTACCTGATTATTTTGTAACCCATTTCTGATCCTGCCAAATTTTAATTATTAAAAACATCTTAACGACATTCACAGTAAACGTCGATAAGGTAGACATTATAGTACTCATCATTCTTGAATTCAATATTTTTTATTATTGTTAAATAATATATGTAATAATTAGAATTTTATTTATGTAGTATTATGATTGTTTTTTTTTGGCATTTTTATTTATATTTTTGATTGCCTCTCAATTGAACAATGTTTATAATTGAAAAAAAATTGTATATATATATATATTTAGTCATGTTTAATGTAAATTTAAGTTTTTTTTTAAATTGAAACTTATAAAAAATATTAAATTTCCAATGAACAATTTTTATATTCATTTAAGTTTAAATTTCTATTGTAAACTAATAATGTGTATCAATTCGAAACTTTTGATGATGAAATAAATTATATCGAAACGTAATTATAAAAATATAAATAATAAATAGAATTGTTATAAATAATATACTTACATAATATTGTAATCCAAATTTCCATTTTGATTTTGTACCAAATTTATTCTTCTTCGTTTCTGTTTTCTACTAATTTCTTCAAAAGACTTACGTGACATTGTTTATCACATATATATTTACAAAATTATATTTATATATATTTTTATATAGTTTATCTATAGTTATATGTGAGCACCTTGTACGACCACTGCATAGTATTAAATGTAACACTCTCTTTCCTTGGCTTTTCCGAGGAAAATACTTAGCCCAAGGACAAGACGACGAACGGCCGGGCGCCAAAATGGCAATTAGGTCGTCTCGTTAAACAAAGAGGCCTTAGAGAACCGCGGGTTTAGGGTGTCGCGTGATGTGCCAGTGGAGGCATTCTAGGCAGATTAATCTACGAGCGCGGTCGTGTTGTAATGTTTGTCCGATCTTACTTTGCAATTCAAAAATATACGAATTGATCATTATTATTAGTCTTGATATAAAATTGACTGCTTCTAACATATATTTTAAAAAATCAATTGAAATATATAATGAATGTACTCTTGATTTTACTATTGTGCAATTATAATATACACCAATGACGGAAATGAGTACAATTTTTCATGTAAAATTTTGAAAATATACTTTAACTTCAAGGTTTCTATTCGGCTTGAAATTTCTGAACAAACTGCCTAAATGTGTAGTCAACTATAGTTTCAGGTCATAGTTTTTCTGATGAAAAAAAGGAAAGTATCATTTTTACTTAGGAATAACAAAGATAGACAGTTGCGTGCCTTTTTTAAAACCGGGGGAAGTTGTTTGTTTGTTTAGCCTAAATCTTTTCCTTAAGACTCTAAACAGCGTCCACTTTGTTTGTGTGTTCGTGCGTGCGTCATATAATAAAATGGTTAGAACAAAACAATTTGCGTTAATTTGGTGGATTAAATGCAATCCACCACAAAAAGATGTGATTGCTCTTTCAAAAATCAAGAAATCGCAAAGAAAATTGAATGCGATTATAAAGCTTAAGTGGAAAAATTATGTAACAAACGAAGAGACAATCGAAGAAGCCAAGATACTTCATATAAGTGGTAAGTTTTATATTTTTTACATCTTTCAATATCATTATATACAAATATATTTTTACTGACAATTGCATTTTTTTTTAATTTCGTATTGTATTTTTTAAAAATATTTAACCTATAAAAATGCTTGTTAAAAAGTATTAAAAATAAATATATTTCATCCATTCAAATAAAATTATATATATTTATTTAATTTGTAACTAATTAATTATCTATAATCATGGCAGCAAAAATATAAAATATATAGATTTTGTATATTTTAAATCATATTTCAATTAGTTCTAAAATTTCTAAATAACACTGAAAATATATATTTCCATTCAAATAAATTATGTATATTTATTTAATAACTATTGAATCGGGTGTAATCATAGTTGAATAAAAATCATGGTTTTTTTAACATTAAAAAAATCTTGTTTTTAATTTAATTCAGATGTAAATTTAATTCAAACATTTCAGTTAGTTAAGTTTTACAATTTTATACAAAAAAAGTATTTCATTATTTATTTTTAACCCTATAACGCCCAATGTTACCAAATGGTAACATGACTTTTATTTTAAAATTATTTTTTGATAACACTTTTAACATGTATAATATCAACTCTGATTAATTTATTTTTAAGAAAATCTTGATTAAATCAATATTTTATGAAATTTTGAAGAAATTATGAAATATTTTGTGGAATTATAACATTCTTATAAAATTATAACAATTTTTTGAAATAATGCGAAATTTTCATGTTTTTCTCCAAGCTTTCCGTGTACATTCAGTTTAATATTAATAACGTTTTTGAAAACTAATTTCAGAAACAGTATAAAGCTTTTTAAATTTTTTTATAAATTTCATGTATAACTGTTATTGATTTCAATATAATTTTTTAGATAACGAAGCAGAACTCTTGAACATCGATGTTACTGCTGAAGGCCTAATAAATAATGTGGAAGATAAAATTTTTTCTCAACAAATTCATGACGAAAAAAATAAAATTAAAGAAAACGTAAAGTTTTCGAATGAGGCTAAAAAATCCCATTCTAAAAAACTAGAATCTCAAATAAAACGAGATTCACACATTTTTTCAAATTCTCCTTTTCGTTCTCCACCATTAAAACCCGTATCATTCTCCAATATAGTCCCACCTGTTTCATCTACATTAACTGATATTTCTTATCAAAACCTACCGTCAGCTTCCACTTACACTTACAGCTCACAAGACACATCTAATTATTCTTACGAAAACAAATATCCCGTTGCACTTTCAAAGGAGACACTTCATTCTCCAAATGTAACAAAAGCTTTTCAAAATACACATCATCAAAATAACTCACACCACTTTCACCGATATTCAGAATACATACAACATCCTATGCAACATATTCATCAATATCCGCCATCTCATTCAGATCAGACTTCAGGTCAATCATATTATATTCCAACACAAACAGTTCCAAATCAAACACTGCCACATGTCTCACAAGAATCCCTTAAAAATAATATAGCCTTGAATTCGATTCCACCAATTAAAAATAAAAAAATGAGGAAAAACACATTATTACCTTTAGAAGAAGCTCACGAAGAAGAGAAAGACGATGATGATGATGATGAGGAAATGACGTCCGATAGTGAGAATACCGATGATGAGGAAAATAGCGGAGTGATATATTATGGAAAAGGTATATATACTCATTAATAGTTATGTTTTTGAATTATATATTTAATTATTATAAACCTTACGCAGCACAGTATAAAAAGGTTGCAAAATTTTGTATAAAATAATCTTTAACTTAGTAACGTACAAATTTACACGAAACATTATTTTAATTATGTATTTAATTCTTATAAATGAAAACTTTTTTGTAATATTTTATATTAATTTTCGTGCAATACAAATAAATTATCATTTTATAACAGATTTTATTTCAGCTCTATTATATATATGGTTTAATAATGTATATAGAAAATTATATAAATAACAAATAATTTGTTTGCAGTGACTTTACAAGATATTCGACGCCAAGAACAATTACTAGCAGCTATGAAAACGGCGTACGAGCAGCAAAATAATAGAAAAATCAACACTAAAATTTTGGTAAGACTAATTTTTATGAAAATCTTTGAAAATGCCTGAGAAATATTAAAAAATAGCATTAAATTATTGTTAAAAACATTTAAATTATTTATATCATATTTATATTATTTCGTTCGTTTATTATTTGTTTTTGATATTATATTGCAAAAATATTTCTGTTAGTAATTAATATTTATCATTTTTAGATGTCAAATAGTTATTTTGAGCCCGGAGATAAAAAGGTAATATATTATAATAATTGAACTTTTTCGTATTAATTTTTAACAAATTGAAACTTTAAACATAAATATTATGAGTTTAGTACCTAAATCTAAGACATTATTATTTTTAATGTATAACTTTTTTTATTGAAAAAAATATTAAAACATTAATCTGTAGTTTTATATTGAACAATTTTTTACAATCATTACGATAAATCATTCAGTAAATTATTTTTTTAGTTCATTATTATATAATTTATGACATATTTTTTGTATCAAAAAAAGTATTAAGCTGATAAAAAAATGTAGTATATAATTTTATTATTTCAGATTGAAATATCTCCAAACTGTGGAGTTTATTTAGCCGTTTCAATATTCACAAATATTTGCAATCAAGCAAGTATTGCAAACAGTTGGAAGGTAATTGTTCGAGAGACATTACTGGAAGTATATGGCCAAAAAATCTCCAACTTTTCCGCCACAGGGAGGAGGACCACTAAACCAGCAATAGATTACCGTCTTTTCCGAGGTTTATATGGTAATTATAATTTTAATATTATTTTGAACGATTTATATGAAGCTATATATATATAAAAAAATTAACTTTTTTTAAAATTTTGATGAATTTTATTCATTCATTCATTCTAAAATAAAATAAAGTTCAATGCATTTCTTAAATATATATTTTTACATCAATTAAAAAAACAATTATAAATGTGATTTAATTTTTCAGGTTGGGTGAATGAAAGAAACTTTGGGCCTGTTAGCAAAGTGGAGTTTATAAAATATATAAATAAATTTTGCTATAACAAACGGAAATATGCAGTAATTAGTGGGTCGAAAAAATAAATAATTATTAAAATTGTGATAAAAAAATACTATTAATAATAATTTACTATTGTAAAAATTATAATTTAATAAATATGGCTTTTTATATAACTACAAATTGTCTATCTTTAATTTAATACGAATGAAACGTTAATTAGATAATTTACATTTGCAATTTAATATATTACATTAACATATTTAACTATTTCTGAATAATTTACAATATATTTACATTAGCTTATAAAATAAAATGCATTAAAGTTTTAATGATTCATATAACAATTGAAAATGTAAAAGTACAATTTAATAAGTAATAAAATAAATTTTTTAAAATTCATTTTATTAAAATTATATATAAAATATTTAATCAAATATTGCGAATAAGCTTCAATGATTTTAAATAATTTTGAAATGTAACAACTTCCCGCCTTTTCCTTCTACTTCTTCGGAATATTAAAATGCTAGGACCTATTTAAGTACTCCTAGAGCCTACGCTTCTTTTTAAAAATTAAGCCCTACTTTACGCCTCCTTCCGTCTAAAACGAGACATATGCGACGTATTGGGGACGCTAAGTAGGTTCTAAATTCACGCACTTCTATTATCTTTTGGTCGTACATAGGACCCCTTAGAACCAACTCAAGATAGGTTTTAGAAGGTCTTAACTGGGGACTAAATTTCGACTTTATACTCATGGTAATCCAGCACCTGAAAAGTGAGAAGTGGAGACTTACCTAAAACAAAACTCTGACAATACTGTAAAGAGCAAGTAATTTATATAGTAATGACTCTACTGATTAATAACAAAGAAAATGATCTAATACAAATAAGAGAAGAAGGGACCAATAAATAATGGTAGACCAAGTTGTGAGAGGAGGGAAAGAGTCTAGTCAAAATTATTCAAGTATTTTTTAATAAGAGGTTATGATACTAATAATAAGTGTATAAGATAAGCACACCTTATTAAAAATATACGGAAACAGAGTTTTGTGATATCCACAGTATTGTTTTAAGATATTCACAATTTAATTAACTTGTAATTTCTCCGTGATAAGTCCTGTAGTAATAACAGATTCTGACATGCGAAATATTAGTCCTGTTATACATTTGTACTGACAAAAACGATATTATAAAGAAATGAGTTTTAAATTAAATTTATTGTCATTTTAATATATTGTATATGAAAAAATAATAGGAACAAATTAGGAATTCTTGAAAAATAGGAAATAAATGTATTGACTTAATTTAAGAGTTACAAACTACACGGAGAAAAAAGTAAGCATAAAAATTGTTATACTGTATAACATCGTTGACATAAGTTTATCGTTGTTGTCAGTATTAGAATCTGTTTATAAAAATATTGTTATACTTACTGACAATTTTACTATACTGTATTAGAAAAATTCATATAAATATTACATTGTCTCTGGT
>JABFOU010000155.1:0-12332 GCA_022817745.1 Scelioninae gen. 1 sp. ZL-2020 | reverse complement strand
TTGGAATATACTGATTTTTGTAAATGTATTATTTAATGTCGTCTTTAATTTATTTATTTATATAATTTATTATTTTAATTTTACGAATGAATGTGTGAGAGAGAAACACATATTGTACATCCAAAAAATTGCAAAAATTGGAAATTTGTATATATATATGTTATTTATTATTTTATCTGATCTCTATGAAAACCTGCGAAAATACTTTTATACTTTGTATACTATATTCTATAATTTATTTTTTGATATTTTTATTTGTTATGTTATATATATATTTATTGTTTTTATATTGACTAAAATATTTTATTGTATTATCTGACGAAATTGTAACGAAGCTAGCTGCGAAAGCTAAAATAAAGTGCAATCTATCTATCTATCTCTCAAGACAGGCAAGTAGTCAGACGTGCTGTACTGTTGTCCGTACTTAATTGGAATCATTTGTACTTTAACTATAATTGTTACCACATATTTTGTGCATGACGGCTTGTATATTGTCTGGAAGCATTTTGGATCTAATTTTGTTGAGAACCGTCTACAGAAAACTGCATTTTGTCGCAATCATCTCATCGACCTGTTGACATAACCTATTATAAGGATTCATTTCTAATGCCAGTTCATCCGAGTTTTCAGATTTGTTTTTGGGCCGTGTCTTCTTTGCACACTGTCATAAATTATGTTCCTTTGGTAACTATTTATGAGCTACTCAGCAGTGTGCAGTTTGAAGCACCTTTTGAAGCATAAAAAAGTGACATATTGAATTGCTGTGAGAGCGACAAAGACCTTTCTGTCTTTCTCCATCCTATGTGACAGCAGCATACATCGGCTATTGGTTTCATCAGGATTATTTTGACTCTCATCTGCTGGTAATTGCTCGAGATATCATCATTGAAATTATTCAACCTACCACAAGCTTTTATCTTAAATTCTGGAACTGATATCTGAGAGTAATTATCATCTGGCTGTGTTTTTGATTCAAGAGTACAAGTCGACGTCAGCTGTTTTTTGGTTGAGCTCTATAATTATTTATTATTTCGTTTACGCGTATACTTGATTATTTGAGCGTTAATTGATTATCTACATTTATTTATTTTAATGCTAAATTATTATTATTATTAGTTGTGGTGATCAATTCTATGAATCCCTTTTGATAATTATTACAAATTCTAAATATTATTCATCACTTGAAAATATACTGTTTATTAGCTGATTGATTTTTGTCATTTGTCATATACTCTATCAACTGTTATATTCAAATTATTTCTTGCAAGTTTCGACTTATCTTAACTCTTCATAAAATATTATCTTAAATTGTTAGCCTGAACAGCTTTAATTTTTTAATTTAATAAATCAGCTCATAAACAGTTTATTAACAATTTATTGTACTTTTTAAAATTATCCGGCTTTTCTTATAAATAATTTCTTTTGCATAATTGATATTTCAATTTTGATCACCGTACTTCAACTTCACTTAAATTACATACACGTTTCAATTGCTGTATTCGACCGTTTGTTTATATTTTTCTATTCGTATATTTTCCTTAGTAAAAATTTGTTAGTTTAACTTTATATTTGGCACACGTATTATTTAGACATTGTAGTATACTGCTGTAAAGCTATTTTATTTAAAATATTTTTTTTTGTAATTTTCCTGGATTTTTGAAAAAAAAAAAAAAAAAAAATTTTTTGTTGTTGTCATTCTGCCTTATTTTGGCTTTACATACTGTCTGGTATATCTTACGTAATTATATCGCCTTGAGTAGTTTATTGTACTGAAAAAATTGAAATAATAATTTGAAATAATTTTGTAGAATTATCTCGTACATATAGCACTTTATTGTATTTAATCATTAATTTTTTGTTTAATATAATTTGTCTTAAATTATGCTAATTTAATTTTGAGAATTAATAGATAATATGTTAGAATATTTGACACCACATTTATACCATTAGTTTATGCAAAATAATTTTTTAGATGTTATTATTTCAATTTTGTGCCTTAAGCTACTTATTCCCGTTAACTTATACATATGTCGGTTTGTTTACAATTTGCTTATACCCGCTTTGTGTATCGTTTAATACTTAGTTAATCTTTATATTTGGCATGTGTATACTTCAGACTTTTCTACACACAACTATATAATTTTCTTATTTTTTATAATTTTTTTGTAATTTTTATCGCACTTTTAAAATTTAATTTACATCTGTGCTGCATCTTAGCTGGATACTTTGTATTGGAACGTCGCACATTAGGATAAGAGGTCTTAGTTTTAGAATCTTGCCCGTATTATTTATATATTGAGTCGTATATTTATTTATTTATTCAATTATTATTAATTATTTATTTATTGTATATTATTTATTGTGGATTCATTTCATATAGTACACTTTAGCGTAATTTTTGAAGACTCGAAATGTCTTTCAACTGTGCAAAATGTCTGAAAAATGTTAAAAATGAGAAGTACATCTGCGAGATCTGTAATGCAATGTATCATCCTGGTTGCGCCGTACCATCTGTTTTTGATTACCTTGATGAGACAGTAGAGGGTTGTCAGAGGTGCAAGAGGGACGCCACCAGGAGGCAACTCCCAAAATTAGTCGTATCCGATGTTATGCCAGCAAAGGATTCATCTTCGCAAATGGAGCTTTCTTGCGCCTCTGATTCCCTTGCTGCTCCTTCATCATCGGTACTTGATCAGTCTTTTATACAAAATATCTTGAAAACTATTTCGGCCAAAGTGGACTGTCTCCCAAAAATAAATTCAAAATTAGATAGACACTCTAATGACTTACAAGAAATTAAAAACGACTTCGCCAAACTTGATATTAAACTAGATAATGTTATAGCAAAATGTAATGCTAATGAGGCTCGAATCGATGTACTTGAATCCGAAAAAATGGTATTGAACGAGAAAATTAAACTTCTTGAGTCAAAGGCGAACTCCGCGCTTTCGGACGATGTAATGAGTAAAATTAGACGAGATATAGAATTCGATATTCGCAGAGAAACTGAGATGGTGATCGTGGGATTACCTGATGAATTTTTGTCTGATAATGTTTCTACGCTTTCGAAACTTGCAACCCTGCTTGGGGTTGTGTTTGATGAATGTCACATAGATGTATGCCGTATTTTAAATCCGAAAGCTGCGAGTAAAAAGGTTTTACTTGTGAGGTTTATTTCATGCGGAATAAAAAATAATTGGCTCACAGCGAAAAGACTGAAGGGAGATATTAGATGTTCCGATCTGATGATTGGACATTTGGGGGGAAAAATCTATATTAATGAACGCAATACGGTAATGGAAAGAAGATCTTTTTTTGAAGCTAAGGCATATGCCAAAAATAATGATTATAAATTTTGTTGGATGAGAGGTAGCAAGATTTTCTTAAAGAAGTCTAAAGATAGTCCGAAACTGTTATATTCTACACTGAAAATGAGTGCTAACTCCACAGTTGTGGGCACTGATCATGAGAATACTGGACTCTCGGCAGTGGCTTCTTCATCAAATCAACCTCGTGAGGATTGACTAGCTCACGACTCCCACCAAATTATTTCTGCTTGTCACATTAATGCTCAGTCCCTTGCCTCTGTTGCACATTATCAGAGTTTCTTGGAATTTTTTTCAAACTCACAATACCATGTCATTGCAGTCTCGGAGACTTGGCTTCACGCTGGCATTTCTGATGTCGCCGTTAGCTTGGAGGGGTACGATATTCTTCGAAATGATCGAACTGGAAAAACTGGTGGCGGAGTCGCAATATATATACACAAGTCTCTCTCTTATAAAGCGACTCTCAGATCTACAAGTTGGGAAGGTGACTTGTCGGAGTTTTTATTTGTGACAATTGGTAGTACGAGAAATAAATTGTTGCTCGGTGTTGTTTATAGGCCACCAAACTATACTCCTCCGGTAAAATTTATGAATTCACTGCAGGATCTGTTTGTAGACTTCTCTGATATATTGATCTTCGGAGATCTCAACATCGATATGAACCAGAAGGGTAGCCTGCAGCGTGAATTGAAAAATTTTGTTGAATTCAGTAACCTTCATCTAGTAACCTACAACCCTACCCATCATACCAAATCCTCACATACATGGATTGATCACTGTATCTGCGATGATTCTGAGAAGATTACTGAGTCTGGCCAATCAGGTTTTCCTTTCCTGTCAGGACATGAATTGATCTATGCAAAATATAAATTGCGAACCACCACCACTGCTCTCTATTCTCGAGTCGAATATCGAGACTTCAGTCTTTTTGATTTGGATCAATTCCTCTCTGAGATTCGTAAACGCATGAATTCTGTTGTCATAGATTCGAAATCTGTATCTGAATCCATTGTAGATCTTAACGGAATTATCCAACAGTGTATTGATTCATTTGCTCAAATAAAATCTTTCATACCCCGGAGAAAATCTTCTCCATGGATCACAGAACATTTGCGAAGTGAGATCAGAGAGAGAAACAAATGCAGATCCTGGTATCGTCGAAGTAAATCTCCCGAGGCGTTTCATAGGTTAATTCGACAGAGGAACATAGTCAACAAATTGGTGAGAATGGCTAAAATGTCCTATTACGCAGAAAAACTACTACATGTGAATGATAGTCGTATGATGTGGAGTGAACTGAAAAATCTGGGAATCGTTCCTGACAGAAAAGGTTCCTTGAAATTGAATTTTAATCTGAATGAGTTGAATGATTACTTTGTATCTCAAATACGTGAAATTTCATCTGACTTCTATAATCAAACCCATTCCATTCGGATTGATGATTCTAAATTGAATTTGCCACACTCTGCAGCTTTTGATTTCTCGGAGATTACATTGTCTGACCTAGAAAGGTCTTTCTCACAATTGAAATCTAAATCAGTTGGTAGTGATGGCATCCCAATAAATTATTATACATTGGCATTCCCAGCAATTAAAGATTATCTTTTACAAATCTTGAATAACTCATTGTCATCTGGAATATTTCCTGAGTGTTGGAAAGACTCTCTTGTACTGCCGCTAAATAAAGTCCCTTCACCGACTAGCCTTGCCGATTATAGACCTATATCACTCCTTTGTTCGTTATCCAAGGTAATGGAAAAAATCGTTAGTGAACAACTCCTTACATTTAATAGGAGAGAAAACCTACTAGATGTTTTCCAATCAGGCTTCAGAAAACATCATTCAACGCAGTCTGTACTTATCAGGCTGATGGATGATATCCGACTTGCTGCGGATAGTCGACAAGTAACTGTGTTAATTCTTTTTGACTTTTCCAAAGCATTTGATTTGGTGAATCATGCTATATTGATAGATAAATTGGAGTCATTGGGTTGTTCAAATCGTGTCCTGCGATGGTTTCAGTCTTATCTCTCCGGTAGGAGACAAGCAGTAAGAGATCCCCAAAAATTATTATCAGAATGGAGAGAAATTCTGTCAGGAGTTCCTCAGGGTTCTGTTTTGGGGCCATTGCTGTTCATTCTCTTGATAAACGATATATGTCATTGCCTTCGTTATAGCAAACATTTGATTTTCGCAGATGACCTTCAGATTTATGCTCACTGCTCGCCTGATGATATTCAGATGACCTTGCAGCGTTTGCAGTGTGACATTGATCGAATAGTCCAGTGGGCAACTTCAAACAAGTTAAAAATGAATGTCCTTAAAACTAAATGCCTAATAATTGGGAGCAGACCCCTTGTGGATCAGCTTGACTTGAATTATCTACATCAACTGAAATTGGGAAATTCTTTTATTCCATACGTTACATCTGCTAGAAATTTAGGGTTGACCGTCAATTCTAAACTGACTTGGCACCACCAAGTTGAAGACATCTGCAGGTCCATCTGGAAAACATTGAGACAGCTCAAATATAATGTGGGATACCTAGATAAGGGGCTCCGAGCCAAGTTGATTTCCACCTTGATTTTTCCAAAGTTGGATTATTGTTGCCTTGCCATTCCTGACCAATGATCGTCCCGATCATTTACAATCAATGTACTTATTGAACATATTTTTTCATTTGATCCGCTGCAACTACTGCGTTATACGGACGCTGCGTAATCTGAAAACCTTCAATGTCTTTGACGACGTAACGGTCGTTCTCTAAAATCTTTGTGATCTCATATGGACCTCTAAATTTAGGGATTAATTTTTTATTGATCCCTGGAGTTGTATCAATATTTGTGATCATGACGTAATCACCGACATTGTAGATTTTTGCCGCTTTTCTACGAATATTATAAAATTTCTGATTTTCGGTTTGCACTTTTACAATGTTTTCTGCAGCTTTTTCTCTCATCTCGTCTAATTTTCGATCAACCATTAATTGGGATTCCAATTCTAGTCTCACAAAATCGTTAATTTTTCCTTTTTGATCTATCCCGAATAACAACTTACTTGGCGTATCTTTTATCGATCGACATAACGTATTATTGTTAGCAAATTCAACTTTTTCTAACTCGCAATCCCATTTATCTGGTTGATCTGTCAACTTAGCTAACATCGGTGTTAAAATTCGGTGGAATCGTTCCACTTGGCCGTTTGCTCGTGGTGTTCCAACCGCAATCAAAACATGTTTTATATCAAAGTCTTCTAAAAAGTCAGAAAATGTTTTCGAAGTGAAACAAGTACCTCTGTCGCTAATGATTCGTGAGGGTTTACTATAATATCTAAAATATTGACGAAGGTGCTGCATTGTTTCCTCTGAAGAAGTAGATTTGCAAGGATAAAGTTTAACAAATTTTGTAAATCCATCGACCACAGTAAGAATGAACTTTTTGTTAGTCTGTGTTTTTTCTAAAGGCCCATAATGGTCAATATGAATAGTTTCGAAAGGAACTCTATCTTTTTCTAAGCTGTTCAATAATCCTTCTTTTTTACCACTAGGAGGAGAAAATGCAACACACTTTAAACAATTTTTAATTTTTTCCTTCATATTCGGAAACCAATACACTTGCGTAATACGATCATATACTTTTTCTAAACCAACGTGTCCGATATCATCGTGACATGATCTAATAATATTATTCTCGAATGAATTCGGTACATAAAATAATAATTGCTCATTACAACCTTTTCGATATACTAAGCCTTCGCGTAGTTCAAAAAATTTATCTTCACTCGTTTCTAGTTTGTTTCGAATTTCGCTAATCTTATCATCTCGATTTTGCGCGATTGCTAAAGTTTGTTCTAATGTATTCGCTTCTAATATAAAAATATCATGACATCGGCTCAAAGCATCAACATGAGCCATTCGATAACCTGGCCTGTGAACAATTTCGTAGTCATAATCCTGCAAAAACATAGCCCAACGGGAGATGCGTGCGTTAACAGTTTGTTTACTAAGTGTTAAACGGAAGCTATCACAGTCCGTAACAATCCGAAATTTCGTTCCATACAAATAGATATGGAATCGCTTAATCGCATAGATAACCGCAAGACATTCTAATTCGAAGCTATGATATTTACTTTCCACCGGCGTAGTCCGCTTACTAAAATAAAATACTGGTTTTAAATGTCCGTCAGTTTGCTTCTGTAACAAAATAGCACCATAACCTGCCGCGCTCGCGTCACAATGTAATTCAGTTTCAAGTGTAGGTGAATAAATCGCTAACAATGGACCAGACGATAAATAATCTTTTAATGTATTAAAAACGTTCATCTCTTGTTCCCCGAACTGAAAATTTGAATCTTTTTTGATAAGATCGTACAAAGGCTTAGCGATAACAGAAAACTGGGGAACAAATTTACGAAAATAACTTGCCAACCCGAGAAATCTATGAACTTCTTTAGAATTACGAGGAATTGGATAATTTTTTAATGACTCTACGTTATCTGGACTTGGTCTAATGCCATTTTCATCGATTAAATACCCTAAGTACGTAATTTCGTTAAAGAGAAATTTACATTTATTTAATCGGAATTGTAACTTGTGCTTGGCAGCAAGTTCAAATACTTCTCGTAATATCTCTAAGTGTTCTTCAACGCTGCTACTTGCGATTAATATATCATCCAAATATAATAATATTTTGTCGTTAATAATCAAATCTTGAAAAATACTGTAAATATATCGCTGAAACTCGCGAGGACCGTTAGATAAACCGAAGGGAAGACGCAGATATTCAAACTGACCGAAAGGAGTGACAAACGCGGTATACGGAATTGAATTCTCAGCCATTTTTATGTGATAGAACCCGTCTTTTAAGTCGAGACTACTAAAATATTTCTTTCCTTTTAATCTGTCTATATGATCCTCAATTAATGGAGTCGGAAAATGATCTTTTACTGTAATCTTATTTAACTCACGGTAATCTACACAAAGTCGAATATCACCGGATTTTTTTCTAACCAGAACAATAGGACTAGCGTATGGTGATTGGCTTTCTCTAATAATCCCTTCCGACTTCAGGTCATCTAATAATAATCGCAGTTTTTGTTTGTCTGAGTAAGCTAATCTTCTCGGGCTAAAGCTTATCGGTTGTTCGGTCTTGAGTCGAATATGCATTTCCCATTCTTTTGTTACGGTATTTGTTTGGGATTCTGAAACGTAATGTTTTTCATATGTCATTTTAATGTTATTTCTAATTTCTAAAGGCATTTCTTCGTTTATTATCAAATCGTCGTTCACATTAATTGGTTCGTCTACATAATCAATATTCATAATAGCGTTAATAAAATTTTCGGTCTCAACAACATTCGATTCTTTTCGCGGTTCAATTATCATTGTTTTATCAAAAGTAACTTTAATCTTAGGTGAGGATATAAAATCGCGTCCCAATAATGCCGCGCAGCTAATTGTTTGATCCGGCACAACATAAAATTTTATAATTATACTTTCATTATAAATCGTAAATTCTTTTTCAAAAATGCCTAATATTTCCAATTTCGATCCATTAATTCCGTAATAAGATTGATCGCTTGCCGGTTGTAATGTAAAATAGTCGGGTATACAAGATTTTTTAATTAAACAAATTGGTGATCCCGAATCAACCATAGAATTGATTGTGTACTCACATTGATTACTAAGTTTGTCGATATACTTAAATTTTATCGGCGCAAAATACGGATTCACTAAATTCACTGAATTTCTTGGTTGACTGGTCACGCCTGGCTGCTCCCTGATGACTCTCGCTGGACAATTCGCGACAAGATGATCCGTTTTACCGCACTCAAAGCATGAGCCTCTTTCACGTTTCGGTTTGCGGCAGTCCGATGCGTAGTGGCCATTTCGGTTGCAGTTGAAACATTTGACAGTAGATAATAGCGGCGATGTTGACTGATGTGGACCTTCTCTCGGCGTCTGCTTGTTGCCGCTTGACATACCTTTGTCACTTCTTGTCGGTAGCGTTGATGGCTTAGGACGAAGTGGCACGTGCTCAAATGCATCTAAGAGTTCAGCCGTATTACGAAATCGGTGCATATAGGCTTGTTCTCTCAAATTTTCGTCTGGTATCCCTTCAATAATGTATTTAATTATGTGTACCGATGATATTGGTACACGATTTCCGAGCACTATTTTGTCGTGGAGATAGTCGCCAAAAGTTTCGGTCGTTTTCCACGTTCTTCGTTCAAAATTTCTTTGTATTGTTAATGATGAAGGCTGACGGTTATACATAAATGCCATAGCTTCTTTTAATTGTTGAAAAGGCATAGCTAAATACTGAATATCTGACTGAAACCACTCCAATGCTTTGCCTTTCAATTTCATAGACAGTAAAATTTTTGTTTGGTTGTCATCTAAATTATGCATTTGACGTAATAATTCTAAGCATTGCATCCACCGGGCATATGTGCCGTCAATGCCTTCAAAGTCTCCAATCATATTTACCAGACTCTGTGTTTCTATTGAATTTAAGTTGACACTGGTACCTGGCATCCGATTCCCCGATTCCTGCCTTATTCTCTCAAATTCTAATTCTCGTTGAAGCTGAGCGTTTTCTCTTCTCAATAAACTTAACTCACGCTCTCTAAGGTTCTCCGCACTAACTCGTTCCGAATTTTCGTTCTGCTCGACATTTTGTTCAACACTTTGCTGTTCATGTCCTGTATCAATTTGTGTCCAAATTTCTGAATCAAACTCACTTAAACGAGCTATAAGTTCATTTTTTGTACCGCTGGTGCACAAATTTCTGTCCCTCAGAAAATTTTTTAACTGCGGCACATTATAAGACTGTGGATCCATAGTTCTCAACTTATCACTGCACTAATAATTCTCGATCAATTCAGAAATGAATGTCGAAATAAAAAAATTTTTTTATAATATTGCACTGCACTAATTGTTCATAATAGACTCAATTGTCGTGGACGTAATTTCACTAATCCCACTTCTGAATTTGTAGGGATTGATTTGTCAGGATCCGAAATAAAACTTAATTAAAACTAATCATAATGTATTTGAAATAATGATACAAATGCTCTCGTGCACAACGTAAAACATAATCCCATAAGGTTCGCGCGCGAGCTCTAACTAAAAACTGACTCACTTCTCATTTTGAGGGCAGTTTATATATGTTTTTCCATAAAAGAACCATTGGTAGGGTTAATCCAGGGAAAACCCACGATAATAACAGATAGTTCGCAAATTCGGAAAACGTGATGTTGTTCGCATATTTTACAAAATTCTAATGATTTTAAGCTAATCTCTAAACGTGATGTTTTTCGAACATTTGGGCTTTTCTAATATAACGATCTTAAGATAACCTAATCCCTTATCATTAAGTCGATCGCCAATCTAGCTTCTGATTATATCTTAATACCTACAATTGAAATATTTTTATCTAATGATATAAATATTTTCCCATTAAAACGTATGGCTTATTTAAAGGTAAAAACTATAGAGGAAGATTTAGAGCCAAAACTACGTTTGAGGCCGATGATTATAGTCAGCCAAAGAATCAGTCGAACTTAAATGAAAATAAAAGTGGTGCTTATAAATGAGAAAAGGCTTGATTAGCAAGTTCATTTATACAGGGTAAAAATATATGCAGGAAAATTTTCAAATAAAAGTAAAAACCAAAAAACTCTTATAGCTGACTCTGTAGCTACTGAATATATTATAAGCAAAATTTTAGCTGTAAGTGACTGTAGACGATGTGATTTTCTAATAATTAAGAGTGCAAAAAATGAAGTAGTATATATTATAATATGGTAGAGGTAATTTAATTTTACATTCTAATTTACATTGATAATTGGAATAAAGAAATAATTTTTACTACTGCTATTGTAGCCAGAAATATTTAAGGGAATTTGCCTTCTTTAAAACGTTTTGTTGGTTCTGAAATGGGAATTTATTTAAGTAATCAAATTTTGAATGTTATTTAAAGAAAAGACGTTATTTTTCAAAAGAAATACAAACTGATAAACCCTAACTGGATTATCTTTTGAGGTCCTTAAAAAACAACAATTAGATGTATGGAACTTGTATATTGTAAGCACGGCTTATTGATTCTGATAATCTTGCATGAACAACCACAAAATGAAGATATGTCATGCCAAAATTCAAAAGAAATTATATTAGTCGCGTTAAATGAAAACAATAGTATAGGAAACACATATGTAGTATTTCTGTGGTTGAAATGGGCGGAAAATCAGAATTCTCATCTCATCTCATAAAGAATTAAACTTTATAACTATCCTCCATTCTGCAAAATAGAAGTTATATAGCTATTGTATATAGATAGAAAATATATTCTCATACTAATGTTTTTAATATGAGAGAGATATTTTTATTTTTACTTATATTTGTATTTTTATAATTCCTTCCACTTGCTGAAAAAAACGAAGGAGCAATTTCGATGATCCTTCCGATTTTAAAAAGCACAATCAATTATTATAGTAATTTTATAAGTTGTAAACCTTGACGTTGTTAATTGTATTTAAATTTGACATAATCAATATTTCAACATGAGATCTCCAATTTAAAAAATTGTCAATATGAATTGCGATGTCTAGTCATAAATTTTGAAATTACTGTTTGATGATCTTTTTAAATTGAGTCAAGAAATTATTTTTAAGAGTTGATCATTATTAATTGAAATGTATACAAATAACGTTTAACTGTACCTTAATAAATTTGGTAATACATTAACAGCACCTTCCATAACATAATCGAATGTTCCAGCTCCATGTACTCTGGTTTGAATATTGCCTAGTTCTAATTCTAGTTCTTCAAGAGTAGCTCGCTTACGGGTGTCTAGTGCTTGGCTAAGATTTACTTGTACTCTAAAATAATCAATAGTAAAAGATACAGTACCCGCTCTTGATAATACTCCTCCAATCACACTTAATTCCCAATTTGTTCTTCCTTCTATTTCTTGAGTACCAACATCTATTACCGCAAACACC
>JABFOU010000154.1:0-12340 GCA_022817745.1 Scelioninae gen. 1 sp. ZL-2020 | reverse complement strand
CAATACTATGCTTAACAATAACCTTTTTCATTTTTGTGTTTCAGAACAGCCGGTTCCGAGATAAATTATCGCCCAGCGAGCGGTGCACATCTCAGACGCATGGACGGAGGGGTAAAAAGGGGGGGGGGTAAAATAAAGGGGGGGGCATGAAAAAAATTGTTTTTCACATTGAATATATAATAAACAAAATGCA
The DNA here is from genome assembly GCA_022817745.1 of Scelioninae gen. 1 sp. ZL-2020. NCBI lineage: Eukaryota > Metazoa > Arthropoda > Insecta > Hymenoptera > Scelionidae > Scelioninae gen. 1 sp. ZL-2020. Next base: position 12,147 of record JABFOU010000154.1, on the reverse strand, counting down.
AAAAACCCAGAAGCTCTACCTATTGTCTAAAGTACCCAAAAAAATTCTTAAAGAACTGTCCGAAAATCACATTCTAAACGGTAATACCCCCTTAATGTATCAAATTTACGTTTAATTTTAATTTAAAAATTTTGAAAACCTCATTTTTCTTTCCGTGTAGTTGTAGAATTTTTAAAGAAAATCAAAAATAACGAAAAAAATTTTAATGAATTCAGGTTTTTATCAAATTGTTACATATTTACATGAAGTTTTTCAGTTAATTATAAAAGTATATTTGAATTAACAAAGCTATAAAAACAAACATTTTTCCGATGAATACTGCATCCCCGACTTGAATAACCTTAAGGAACGTTCCATATGGAATTTCCTTAAGGAACGTTCTTTAAGGAACGTTCCTTAAGGAAATTTGAGACAAATGATTTTTAAAAAAATAATCGGGAACGCTCCTTATGGAACGTTCCTGATTGTCGTTTAAGATTTTGTACTCAGCAATTTGTATCCGTTTTTACGTATAAAATGGAAAATAAATCAATAATTGATTTAGTGTTAATTGAATAATTTATATAAAGAAAGAATTTATATATTTTCTTTTATTATTCACAAGATAAAGATAATCAAATGAATAAATGAATAAAATTATTTATAATAGTAAAAATGTTTTGATATAGGAAAGGAGGAAATGACAAATAAATTTAATCTCGATAACTTGTTTTTTTATCAATTAATAATTTATAAATTATAATTAAAACTTTTTATTATAACGACGATCTTTTTGTTTTCAAACAATTTTACTAAGTGGGTAGACACATTTTTTATGTTTATTTTGAAGCATTATTCCTTTAAAATGAACTAAAACATTGTAATTCATGTAAAAATAGCATTTCACAACCATGAAAATACAAATATTATATGAAAATATCAATTAGTAATAAAAAATGGAACATAAAATTAAGTTTTTTTTAAATTAAACAAATATAATGACCAAAAGTAAAAAATAACTGTCTTTATGGAAACGATTTTACATCATTCACGTAACTACGCTATATATATGTATATATATTAATTATTATTTTATAATATATAAAAAATAAATAACATGATAAAAACACGTCGTATTATACAACGATATTCCTTTCTTGATTCTGCCGTTTTCTTAAAATTTTGATTTTTTCTCCAATAGAGACTCTTGCTTTTGATACTGCAGCTTTTACTTCCTCTTCTTGTACGATACCCTTTCTACTCAGGTATCTTTTGAAACATGCTAAAATAAATAATAATTATCATTTTTAGGTTGAATTAAATTATTGTGATGTTTATTTGAATGTTTTATTGTTCCATAATAAGAGAAATTAATTGCAAATTTCATAAAAAGAAACTCTGAAAAAATATTAAAATTGCAAGGAAAAATTTGGAAACGACTGAGTTATGTCACAAACACGACTATATATGTACTGTTAAATAGGATAGAAAATTGTAACCTCTAAAGAAAAAATTAAAATTTAATTTCAGTTGTCTTTGTTTATCTGTAGAGGTTATAATTGTCCATCCTATTTAACAGTATTGGCAGTCATGTGTGTGAAATAGAACTCAGTCGTATCATCCCTAACAACACAAAATATTATAACATTTCCAGAACATATTATTGGAAGCAAAAAATATTTGTAGAACATTTCGAAACATACCAAGAATGTTCCGTGCTATTAGGGATTTGTTTTTCGTGTGGACCATTTCATATTTGTTAGAAATGTTTGGTTGCTTTATTTTTCTATAATCTTTAAAGATTCTTTTAAAGCTTCTAAAAGATAATAATTTTTCTATAATAATAAGAAAAAAAAATTTCTATAACAAAAAAAAATCAAAAAGCTAAAAACTTTGAAAAATATTGATAATTTTAAAATTGTAAAAATAGATAATATTCAATATTTCTAAAATTTTCAAAATTACTAATTTGTTTTTCTTTTCTTTCGATTTTCAAAAAATTAAAAATGAGAAAATTGTACATTATAATAGCCGAAGACGTTTCGAAATTAACTTAGAAAATATAGTGGCTATCCTGAATAACAAAAGATGTAAAGTGATTTGAAAAAAATTAATATAAGAAATATGTCCATATGTTAATTTTAAATCAATATAACATAATCTAATTGACTAAAAACTTTGAATTGAAATATCTTGACTTTATAGTTTTAGAATTCTTTTATAAGTTAAAAATATTGTAGTGTTATTAATATTCGACTAAATTTGTTATTTACTTATATCTTTAATTTAAAAAGACAGAAAATTAAGGCTAACATATAAGTGCATCTTTTATTAATTATACTATTTGAGTAAGAACACACCATATATTTTCATAAACAGTTACAATTATTCATTAAAGATAGCCTATTTCAATTATTTTGTCAGATTATTTTCCCCTAAAGACTTTATTAATAAATTTTACGTAATTCATTAAGTAAACTAGTAGTTTTTATATTTTTTCAAAGTTTTGCGAAAGTGTTTTTTATAAATATTATTTTGAATATACAACTCTACAAACTTTGAGAAAAAAACTGAAAAAACTGTGGAAAAAGCTCTGAAAAACTCTAAGCAACTCTGAAATTGTTTCGATGGAGTTTTTTTTCAGATTTTCTTTCAAAGTTCTTCAGAGATGCATTAGAAGTTTTATTTCCAAAAGGAAAGAAAAATATTAATGTTTCTATCTAACCTATCATTAAATTATATTTATTATCCTCTAGTAATATACGACCTTCATCTCTCACTTTTCTTAAATCAAGACATCTAACTCTGAGCTCTTCCCTAGACCAATAGAATGTCAGTAAATCTTTAATGAAAACTGTTTCTCCTTTTTTGTTAAGTAATCTCCAAGTCTTTGCTGCCATGAACTTATTATCACCCATGTATACCTAAAAAAGAGTTGACATTTTTAATAATAAATATTAAAAAAAACTTTACTCAGATTAAATTATATTTTTTAGAATTGTATAATGATATTAGATATGTCAAAATAACACGAAAAACAATTTTTTCTAGCTTGACATTTTCTTATGTATACGACATCTACATGCTTTTGGAAAATGATATTTGAAAATGATAAATTTTTAAAGTTATCAATAAGTATGCTAATGTCGTGATAGCTGAGTAGTTTTTTCATATTAAATGATTTAAATAAACTTTTATATTATAGTTTGTGTATATCTTATTATAGTATGAAAATTATATTTTATTGAAATAATAAAACAATACATAAAACAATTTAATTATGAAATTGTTTTATAACATATTTATAACATATCGGTATTAAAAAAAAAATTTACGGTACTGGCGGAGCGGTGAAAAGTGGAACTAACGTCAAACTCGTGCCGTAAGTCTCACTTTTAGTCACTCCGCCCTCGCCGTAAAACAAAATATCGGCCTCGGGCGCAGTGGCGCCCTCGGACTATATTACGTCCGAAATAATATACTATTTTGTCATATGTAATCATAATACCCTTTCTCTCTCCCTAGATAGTTTTCAAAAATGAGGTTTAAAGATCTCTTATGACAAAAATTTTGGTATGCACCAATTCATATGAAAAAGAAAAACTTTTCCCGAGTGCAAATTTAAACTTTAAACAATTTTATTTGTAATTTTTGTTTATAAAATAATTTTAATGATTAAATTGTATTTTTTTTTCAATTTCCATACCCCTCTGTTTGGAACATACGTCCACAAAGCATGTTCAGCTTCCTGTCCATGTAAAACTTCGTTGTTACGTTCAATAGCAGGAATATTATCTTGTTGGATCACAGGTTCATTTACAGCTTGTGGTTCCATTGCATCATCAATTTCAGGTTCTAAATCATGATCAATATCTTCATTATTCTCAGGTGGTATCCTATTAATTTGTTGTTCTATTTCCTCGATTTCTGCTCCCATTTCGTTAATTTCAGGTTCTACATTATTAATCGCCGGTTCTCTTTCATTAATTGCCTGTATCATATCATTAAGGTCAGGATTTTCTTCTTCTACTATAGGCAGAATTACTTCTTGTTGGATAACACTATTATTCTCAAATTCTACTGTTTGGACGTTACGTAATAGTTCTTGTGGTGCAGATGCTACATTAATAATAATTGGTTCTACTTGATCTGCTACAAATTCAATTACATCTTCGATGACGGCATTATTTGTAGAAGTAGTCGCTTGAGCCACAAGTGCAGATTCTTGTGGTATGATTACTGTATCGTTGTCAAGTTCTGCTGTTTGAACCACATGCTCCAATATGTTGATTTCGTTGATTATCCTATTTCCAGACAATTCTGCCGCTTTATTTATTGGTAAGTCCATTTCTCGCGTAATAATTAAATTAACCTCAGGATCTGTTTGTTGGTTCAAAGTCAGTGATTTTCCAACATTTTTTTCAAGAATAGCATCCTTACTTGCACTATTAGAAGCATTCTGCTTTTTCACTGCAAAAAATAAGTCATATATTCACTAATTAAAATTTACGTTTTATTATAATTTTCTAACATACTGAACACTAAGAAACTATATAAAACATTTACAAACTATTATACAATTCAACATTCAAGAAATATATTTACAGAACAAATAAACATTAAAAGAATATTGAAATTATATATCAATTATCCTTATTCCTATTCCAATGTATTCCTACATTATATTAAAATAAATAATGTACCGTCAAATGGGGTAACTTTGTGCAGAACAAAAATGTCTTAGTATTTTTCAACTAATAGTATTAAACATCATTAAAAATTATATAATGGACGTTCTAAAGTATATATCATATGATTTTATAAAATTTAAATTGATAGACAACTTATGACAATTCGATAAGTGGTGCACAAAGTTACCCATTTTTGCACAAAGTTACCGCATTTGACGGTAATCAGGTTGTAATAAATTAGATATAATAAAAAATCACAAGGTATATATACCTGCATCAAGCTCATTTCTTAATTGCTCATACAGTTTTTCATATTTTGAACTTTTTTCTTTTTCTGTTTTTAAACTATCTTCTAATTTATTTATCATTTCTTCAGTCTTGCAATCATCTTCAATCTTTTCATTTTCTTTGTTACCATTAAACTCATTTCTACTTGTTTCACCGTTTTTCTCAATATTTTTTGATTTTTGTTGTAATTTATTATTAGCGTATTTCTGTAAAATAGTTTCGTTCATTAATTCTTGTGAGTGAATAACTTTCTGCTTTTTCTGAAACAGAAAATAATATATTATGCACCGAGAAAAACATAGTTTTGCTATTTTTGAAAATGTGCTATTTTTAACAGATTTTCAGAGTTTTTAGATATGTATGAAAATCTCTGAAAAAGTCTGCAATTGAAAATGATTCAAAATGTTTTCAAAAATACTAAATTATATTATTTTTGACATTTTATTATTGTACTAATATTTCTTTAAATTTTGTCTATCTTTTTTATTTTTAGACTTTTCCAGAGATTTTCATATATATTTGAAAACTCTGAAAATCTGTTAAAATTGGCACATTTTCAGTGTTTTTCAATATTTTTTTACAAGGGAACTTTTATCACATGTTTCTATTGTCCAATTTTTTACTATTCGATGAATTTGAGGTTTCATTTCAAAGTACCAAGTTCTTGTTTAATTTCAATCAGTATACACATGTTTTGAAAACCTATTCTGTCATTCTGTGTACATTTTGTTTACATGAATTAAAAGATTGTCGGAAATCATTTTTGACATTGACGGAAAAACTAACAAAGTCGTATGGATAGGTCCCAAGGAACGTAGGCGCGGTCAAATGCTGAGACGAGGAACGATCTCTTGGGTGCCCGACGGACACAAAAGGGTCGTATGTAGGACAGCGTCATAGTTGGGGGTGACATCTGGATTTTGGGGACCACAGGCATTCGAGTCTAAAAGTTAGACGAAAGCGGACCCATATTTGCTTCCGGGTTTTACGTTATTATTCATTGTCGCGCGTTGCTGATTAAACGATTTGTAAATTTCAATAAACGTTATAAAATAAAATATAATTGATATATATAATTGATATATTATTTTGTAGTAAAAAAACAAAAAACTAATTAACCATTATACATGAAATATATGTTATTGTATAAATATTATTGAATAAATTTATTGTATATAAATTTAAACCATGTTATATTTATATAAAAAAATATGTTAAATATTAAATAAAAAAAATTATAACTATTTATGAATAATAATAGTAATAATAATAATAAAAAACAGTAAAAAAAAATTATGTGTAAGAATCGAACTTGAGACTTCCAAGTGAAATGTAAGCACCTTAACCACTTGTATATGTACAAACTTTTTGAACCAACTTATAAAAAGGAAATGATAGGTCATTAGTTAGGTAAGAATAACATTTTTTACTGCAGTTGTTTCAACCAGAGTTTCAACTCAAAAAAGAGAATCTGAACTAAGAGTAGTCCGCACGACGACGGTCTCCGTAAAAGAGACAGAAAGTGAAATGAAAAGAGATGGCAGAAAAGGTCTTCTATGATTCTATTGTTCAATAATTGCTTTATTGTATATTTTTATGGCACTACATAAAAAAATTGAAAAAAGTTAGAAAAATGAACTTTTTGAGACAAAGACGAAAGTCGAAACAGAGTCCAAATAGTATTAATAAAATTTTAATAACAAATAGTTGAATTTTATTTAATTTAACTTTCAATGAAAAAAATATATTATAATGAAAAAATGTTTAAAAAAGTACCAATAATGTAATAGGTACAAATAAATAAATAAATGCTTAAAAAATAGCATTTATTTATTTATTTGTATTACTATTTTTTTATTATTATTACTGTTATTATTCATAAATAGTATTACCTCTTAGAATTTTTCATAATTAAATAATTTCGCATATTCTGCTCATTAAATTTCACTTTTTAAATAAATTTTTCTTAGAAATAAATATTTGTTTGTTTGTTAATCAGTTGATTAATATACTATACATAAACTTTGTTTATGACCGATTTTTATTAAACAGAACAAAAATTTTTGTAGTAATAAATGTTTATTGAATAAACAAATTACATTTATTCGACGTTTCGGCCTAAGGTGAAGGCCTTTGTCAAGAATATAATCTTAATTGTTTTAAAAACACATTTTGTTAATTGAAAATTTTTTGGTGAAAAAATGTTTCACGACAAATTTTCAATTAACAAAATATGGTTTTAAAACAATTAAGATTATATTCTTGACAAAGGCCTTCATCTTAGGCCGAAACGTCGGATAAATGTAATTTGTTTATTCAATAAACATTTATTACTACAAAAATTTTTGTTCTGTTTAATAAAAATCGGTCATAAACAAAGTTTATATATTTATAAACAAAAACAGACAAAATAAAAAAAGTATATTAATATATTATATGCATATCTCAGAATATATTGGTAATATATATTGTTAGTATATTATTATCGTATTAATATACTACCATTATAATTTCAATATAGTTATTTCATTTTACTAGAGATAAGTTATATGCGTTTATGTAAACTCAAAATCTTTTGTGTTTTATTATTACTAATATATTATATAATATAATAAAAGATATAATCATTGAATTTGAACATTCTTTTGCGAATAGAATTTGCTTTTTTCTTTTTGTGAATATGGAATATTATTTCATATATTTAATACGCTGTGAATGCTAATTTTTTAACACTAATATTATATAATACTTTTTGTTCTATCATTTTAGTATATATTTTAGTATATACGATACTAAATAGTATATACTTTAGTATATACAATAGTATATAAGATTGTACTTTCAATTTTGGTATATACTATAGTATATACTTTATTTTCAGTAGGGGTTGCTTTTATTTTTCTTTTAATTTATATATAAATCTGTGTTGTATATATTCATAGATAATAATAATCATACATTTTAAAAAGGTTTAATAAAATGTACTGTTTTATCAATTGAAGTTACATATGGACATTGATAGACATTTTGAAAAGAAAAACCAGAAAAATTATACTGTTTTACCACTTGGGGGTCTATTCTGAACGCTATCGCATATCGTGTATCGCCTTATCGCAATATAACTTCCGTTTAATTTTAAATGTGCGAGAGCAAGACAAAATAGCGATACGCGATATGCAATAGCGTTCAGAATAGACCCCTTGGAGTTGAAAGTGTGTATTCTACTGAGAAATGGTACTGTTTTACCATTTTGACTCATTCTGTAGGTATAGTTCGAAGAAATTTTACTCGTGTCGCGTCGCATCAACTATTAGAATAGGCTCCGGTGAGCAATCTCAGGCTAATCTCTGGTTTCAAAAATATTTGGTATAACACTTACAACATGTTTACAACTTAGCTATAATATATACGGAATATTGATTTTCAGATCTAATTAAAAAACTCCTATTAATATATTTATATATACTTTATACCTTTTTAATGACCTGCTGAGAATCCATATTTTTTTCACTCATTTTATTTTTCAATATTTTTTTGTTCTGTGTAAGTGAACGGAAATCCAATAACAATTTTTCTGGACTACTTCTTAATGGCGGTAATTTTAAACGAGTAGATTTACATTGATTTTCAATGTCGTCTGCACTGTCTAAAAAATTATATATTTCGAAACAATTAACATAACAAATCACTTTATTTTTAATTAAAAATTGAAAATTTGTTATTATTTTTTTTTATCTCAATGTTTAATACTGTTTAAAAAAACTTAACCTTAAATTATTATTTCAACAATTTTATTTAAATTCTTAATTTTTTTAATTAAAAATTTTTTTTTTCTATTTAAACAATATTTGTATATGGTATAAAATTACATATAACTACTTACATCCCAACAATAGTATTTGCGATGCATGGTACATGTTGTCCTCCTTTTTTATGTAATAGAAATCTTCTTTTTTAAAATCATTGTTAGTCTGTGGTGCAAAATCCCAAATTGATGAGATGTCTACTATTTCTCTCTGTTGGTCTTTGTACAAACGGATTAACGCTTTCGTGATAATTTGATCTAAAAATGTATCAAGTTTTATAATAGATAGATAGCATACATAAACAAAAATAATTGACATATTTTTTTCACTATTAGTAAAAAAACGATACACAGACACGTTACAATAAAAGATATGCATTTATATTTTATTCGTAACTACAAATTAAGATTTGTGTAATTTGTTATATTCTATAAAAATGTTTTCATTACATTTGTATCATTACTTACCTTCACATTCCATCTTCACTTTGATCAAACTTTCAGTTCCTAAAACCAAAATGATTTTTTCTGGCGATTTAATCTGACAAGTTATAGCACGTCGAAATATTGCGTTAAGCATTCAGTGTTACGCATTATGTTGTCTTTGTCTGACATATGTACAATAAAAGTGACAGCAGTATATTTTTTTGGATTATTTGATGCCGCATTTTTATCTAATAAAGTATTGCATATTATGATTGATTATCTCGGTGTAAACTATATAAAGTACCGGTTGTAAGTAAGTGTTCGAATAAATGCAGAATAATTTAATATATTTTGTATTAGTCTGAGCATTTTCTGAATATTATAAAATACTTTTTAAATTAAAGAAGAATTCATCTGTTAATTTATAAAGGTAATTTCAATTTTATATTTTAATATTATACTTATCACTATATATTTCAATCAACAATAAATATAAACTTAACCTTGCTTACATGTGTCAGTATGCTGAACGTTAAATTTTAAATGAAACACAAATTTGGAGTACTGTTAAAAGTTAGTAGTTTTTAAAATGTGTTTTTAATATTATATTATTCAACGAGGGAATAAAATATTTTTTATTTCCCCGAAGTGCATACGATATTTTTCGTCAAAATATTTATATTTTTATGAAAATATTTAACAAAAAATTTGTTTAAATGTTAAACATATTTGTTTATGAGCTGTCATAAATTCTGTTATAGACAAATATATCTAACATTTAAACAAACTGTTATTTTTGAAATCTGATAACGGTAACACCTCTTTATTTTTGATACTGAATTCAGTTATTTGGATACAATTTAATTATCCATTAAAATAAAAATTCTTTATTACAAATTTTGAATTTAAATTATACAAATCTTTTGCTTTAAATAAATAATAACTTATTAAGCACATAAAGTAATGCAACATGTTCATATAATAAAAATATCGTACATATTAACATAAATATAAAGTAAAATATACTTTTTGCAATAAATTAATAATTTATTTATATTTTATTATTTTTTTTTGTAGTATGGATAGACGTAATTATAAACGGTACTTTGAAGATGACGATGTACCTATACCCAGAAGCACAAATTACCGTTATATGAATGTACCTGAAGGTGGACATGAAAGAGTTAGTGTCTTGTGTAAATTTAATAAGTTTCATTTAATTATTTAACCTGGGAATAGATTACATTAGGGCTTTAGTAACTTCCATGTCAATATCTTTGTCCAACTAATGGACGTGTTATGGCAACATAAAGACAGAAGACATGGAAGTTACTGATGTTCTACTGTATATAAAAAACCGAAAACTCAAAATTAAAAAATTATGAACTTACGCGCCCTTACGAAGGGCGCGTAAAATCAATTCATTTAAATAACTCAACAGAGATATTTAAAAAATTTAAGTACACCGGTCAGCAACAAAAAAACAAAAAAAAAAAAAACACAAAACAAAAATATTAATAAATTCACAAAGAAAAACAATATGCCATACTTATATAATAGCTTATGAAAAATTGTTGCAATTTCGAACTTTTTATTACCGTGATTTCTGGCGTATTTGTAAAAAATTTACAAAATTTATATTCAAAAATTACTCTCAATAAATAAAAAAAATTTTTACTTTAATACCAAATTATATTGGTTAAAATACGAGTAATTCGTATGAATTTTACATTCTTCTATTTTTCGTTAAACTTCAGGAGTTTACTATGACAAATGAATTGTCATAAAAATAAGTAACTGTCATCACTTCATCATTCGATTTTCTGCTTTACCACTGCAGATTTTTGGGAAGTCCATCAGGATAGTCACCAGTTAAACAAGCGGTACAATGGCCAATATGCGAGCTATCTTTATTACTCATGCCATGTCGAACAGCCTGTACTAGTCCTTCTACAGACAAATACTCCAAACTGTCCGCTCCTACGTGTTTTGCCAGCTTGACATTGTCCAGTTTGTTAGCAATTAACTCCTCGCGAGTAGGAATGTTGATTCCCATATAACAAGGATATTTTAAGGGCGGTGACGCAATTCGAATGTGAACCTGTTTAAAATACAAAGTAACATTGAAAGTTTAACTAGAATTTTTTTTTGTGTTTACAAAAAAGAAATTGCTATATTGAATAAACTGTAAAATTCGTGAAAAGTTTTCGCAAATTTAGCTCTATTCATAAAAACTTAAGTTTGAAAATAAAATGTTTCAAATCAAATTGTAAAAGTAAATTTAATTTCTAATAGAAGTGTTTAAGAACTTATTAATATAATGAACGAATAAAATAATTTATAACTGGAAAAAATAGATATGTTATTGAAGAAAACTTACTTCTTTGGCCCCTGCATCACGTAATAATTTGATGATTGGACCGATCGTATTTCCTCGAACGATTGAATCATCAATCAAAATAAGTCTCTTTCCTTTTACATTTTCAGAAAGTGCTCCGAATTTCTTAGCAACACCTAGTTGCCTCAGTCTAGTACTGGGTTGAATAAAAGTTCTTCCGACGTATCTATTTTTGCACAGCACTTCGGCAAATGGAATCTGGGACTACAAAATTTAAATTTGATTAAAAAATAACAGTAGACGAAATCAACATTTATCGTTCATAATAAGTTTTTATACTACTTAAATACAAAACTGAAGTATATTTTTATTTGAAGCATTTTATGGTTTATTGTAATCAAAAAAATATAACTTTCAATTAACAAAACAATTTTTGTGTATTAAACTTTATTTCAATCTTTTAATGTTTTGAAGTGTAATCTCTTCATCGAGTCCATCAATTTGCTGTTAATTATTAGGTCTACCAATATTTTTGCATCTTCTAACTTATCTAATTTCTATAAATTATTATCAATGAATTAAAAATTTATTGATGAAAACAAGCACAAATAAACAAAAAT
>JABFOU010000153.1:0-12370 GCA_022817745.1 Scelioninae gen. 1 sp. ZL-2020 | reverse complement strand
TCTTTATACTGTCCGAAGCTTTCCAATAACTGATCAACTATGTATATTAAATTGGGTTCTTCCATTCCTCCTGAATCTAAAATTGTTTATTATTATTTTTGTAAAATTATAACTAAATACCAAATTGTTCTTTGAAAAAGCCTGAGCGTTTATATTGGAGAATAAACCGATCGACGAGAGAAATGTTACCTTTTGCAGAACTTGGTCCAGCTGAATTCAAAGCCATATTCACATTTAAATTTGGTAACTCAAGATCTTCATCATCGGTGTCATCTTGATGATCCATTAACCATTCTAAAGCTTCTGTCATGTTCATTCTAAGATTTAGAGTTCATAAGTAATTATTAGAATAAAAAAACAATGTGTTTCTCTTGAAAGTGAAAAAAATTTCCATTTAACATTCTGAAAAAGTGTTCTGTTTGAAGAAAAACGCTTATTTTATAATTTTCGACGCATAAATATTGAAAAATTTGCTTACTTGGATAAAATTTATTTAAAAAATTTTTATATTTTTATTTATATTAAGATAAGGGGTTTATTATTTTAGTTTTTTTGTTTCTAGTTCTTTAAAGATTAACAATAAATACATTTGTGAATGAAATTTGATATGCTCATATACTAACTTTTTGATTTGTAGAGCTTTGATGACTTTTTTCTCTGAAAAACCCATATCAGTAAGTTCTTTTATAGTTTTCGGGTCGTTCAGTAGTTTGTAACGATTTTCTAATCTCTCCTTAAGTATGTCGTATAGCCTAGGAGCTTCCGGACTTAGTGACAAAATTTTTGCTGAAGCTTTTACTAGAGATATCAAAATCTTCCGTAACTCTGCCTGAAACTTATTTTTAAAAATTGTGTGCATTATTATTAAAGCATTAGTTTAATAATAATGTATAAAAATTCAGTTTAGCCCATATCTAGCTGATTTGAGTCTTCGTAAGTCAGTTGCATATTATAAATGATAAATAATTGTTACAATTTAATTTTAATCCTCTTCATTTTTTATTTCTAACAATGTATAAATAAAATTATTATTTTTTAATTTAAAATGAAGACTCAATTACAATCGCAAACATGCGAGAGGCGACTGTGCTAAATCTATCAGAGTTAGTGTGGCGCGTGCATGAATCTGTTCGTGTATATGTCAAAAACTCATGAATATGGTCGAATCTCAATGATAAATAAATTGCAACTAAATTACAAATATTTTTATAATGTTTTTTTCGTGGAAGTTCACCTCGCGTTTTAGGTAATAAGAAAACAGGAGTTGAAACTGTGGTCAAAATACTCTAAAAAAATTATTTATTTTGTAATATGGAAAACTCCCATTAACAAAGTTTGCTTTAATATCTAATAGAGCCATTAATTATACTTTGTTACATTACCAATTGAAAACAACCAAATTCCGTGACTTTATACTTTTCATACATTTCACCTTAATCTAATATTATTATTAACTTAACCCAGAAATAACTCTAGAATATTTAGCACAGATAAAGAATAGTTATTTCTGTTGCAAAAAATTAGAGGTAAGGTGTCTAATTATTATAATATTTAGATACCTTACTTCTAATATAATAATTATTATAATTTTCATTACAATTGTTACCATCAAATGCGTGGCTAAATGTGCAACTTTTACTTTTTTGCAGATTTTTCACAAACTTTAGTGACTTTTTATATTGACAAAAGTTTGCAGTATATGTAATAGTTCACAAAAAGTCATCGAGAAAAAAAAACTGAAAAAATTGCAGAGAATCTACGGTGTTTGAATCTTAATAGTTATCATGACATTTTTGCAACTTTATATTTTCATAACCGTTTCAAACGTTACTTTGTATAATATCGAAATGTCTGGGTATTCTTGAACCATTGATATTAAATAATATCAAAAATTATATAATGTATCTTCCAGAATGCAATCAATAAAATTTTAAAACATTTCTGTAAATGCGATAAACATATATGTAATCTTTTATATATATATATATATATATTATTTTTAATTTGCATAACACGTATGGTTAAAAATGTGTAATTGAATTAATCATAGATTGTTTAACACACTTCCAACTTCCGAAAAGTTCTTCTTGCTATATTATATAATAGTTTTTTTGCCTATTTTAATAAAAAATAATTACATTTAGTATAAACTATGGTTAGTTCAAAATTTTACGAAGCACATTTAGTTGAGGGAGTCATTTTTTTTGCTTAGTGTTACTTCCCTAAAAATATATGTATAAAAACTAATTAACGTGTTGAAAAATAATAAATAGTGTGGAAATGTAACTAAAATACAAATGTTGAATAAAAATATAATTCTAATGATTTTCTTATAAAATATTTTAAAATATCTCACATCAGTTGGACATTCTGTACATGGAGGTGGTTTCTCAAAATTTCTTAATGGCAAATGAACGGTTGCTTTGTTAATATCTTTTATTTTAGGACCATTGTGCAGACTTTCTGTATCTTTTTCGTATTCCAATGACGGCATGGTATCCACCAAAAGTAATTCATCTGAAATTATGGTAATCTGATATAGTTTGTAGTACAACTTATTTAACCGACATTTATTGTATAATTTACATATGTATATAATAGATGTTCAAATTCCAAAGTTGTGCATAATTATACCTGACTCATTGATGTTTTCACTTTGTATTGTTTGGTCATCAGCAAGTGATTTAATTTTAGTTGCATGTATAAGTTGAAATTTTGAAGCAGCTTTAGTCGTGTCATAGCCATAGAAATGTTCGACTGCAACTGATTTGATATTTTCGAATGTGACTTCCGATCGAATTGTGATAGGCACCACAGATCCATCTAAGCTATAAGTATACGTGTAAAACATTTTTGTAAATGTATAATCCAAAAATACAAACAATTTTGAATAAGAATTAAGTGATATCTGAGAAAAGTGTATTCTTTCCTCTGATTTTTCACACAATTATTCATATATAAATTATATATCACTTTAGTTACTTATATATATTATGTCATATACATTTTTATCACCCTTTCGACTCCTTATGAATTTAAAAATAACTAAATTTACTCTTATTAATCTTTACAAAATGTGTATGGTAAAAATTTACCTAATAATTTTAATTACGAACGAGTCTGATGTGCCAGACCCGAGTACAAGTGGCTCGTCATTGCTTTCAGAGTTTTTGGACTTATTCGATGACAAGTCCAATGGTTTGCGTTCCGTCGTTCGTGAACTTTTTCTATCGTGCCACAGTTCCGAGAATGAGTCTCGTTGCCTCCATGGGAACATAGCAAAACTATTGAATGAACACTCCAAATTAATGGAACATTGATGAATAAATATGCAATATCAACAAAAAAAATAATTGAAAGACAAAAAAATAAAATTTCAGTTTATACGTTTTTGTTTACCCTGTAAATTAATTTTGTAGTTATCTCCGAAGATTTTTTAAATATCACACTGGTACGCAAACAAGTTGAAATTTTAAACTCATAACAAAAATTTGGTAAGTTGTATGATACAGCAAAATTTGGTAAATGAAAAACGGAAAATATACTTTCTTATCTCGACTAAACGTTTCTTCAGCGTTCCCAACTTTTATTCTATGTTATTTCCACACGCAAACCGAGTTCACAAACCTTAAGCCTGATACTTAAGCCGTTTACAAGGAAGTGGATTAAGTTGTCAACTGCATTCTTATATACAGATGTAATATTTCTTTAATTGTAAATTTATTTGTCTTTAAAATAAAGTTTTAAATAAAATAAGAACAAATGAAATAATTAAATAAATTAATGTACAATTACGATATAAATACAAAAATTTAAAATAAATTAATAAATAGTAAAGCATGTAGAAAAACATGCTTTAATTTTTTGATTAATTTATAACATATATTTCTTCATAAATTCTTGTAATGTCTCTGATAATATTCTGTATATTTCAATGCTCAAATGCGTGTGAAATTACACATTTACAGACATGTTAACATTTTTTTAATACGAAGTCTGTATTCTGTAATTTTTCTGTGATAATCCGAAAAATAATTACGTGAATATTGAATTTTGATTTTGAATTTCAATTTAAGATTTTGATCCTGGATTTTTATTTTGTACTTTGATTTTGGATTTCGAGTAGTTGTTTACATGGCTTTTTATTTTGGATTTTGAGAATTGGGTTTTAGATTTTGATAATTCAATTTTAGATTTTGGATTTGGTTTTAGTTTTTTGACTTACATTGGAATTTGATTTTGCTTACGGATTTTGATTTTAGATTTTTTGACCTTGGAACTTGATGTTGAATTCTCATTTTGGTATTACGATTCGATTTTTAATTATGCATTTTGATTATGGATTTTGATTTATTGGATTCTGATTTTATGGGTTTTCATGTTACGAATTGTCATTCTACATTTTTATTTTGAATTTTTATTTTTGACTTTGGATTTTGATTATTAACTTTAGTTTTTGATTGTGATTTTAGAATTTTCATTTTGGATTTGAATTACGGATTTTGATTTTAGTTTTTTGACTTTCGAATTTGATTACGGATTTTAATTTGTTACTTTGGATTTTGATTAAACATTATGATTTTAATTTATGATTGTGAATTTAGATTTTGATTTTGAATTTCAAATTTTGTATTTGACAAGTTTGGTCTTTAATTAAAGATTTTTATTTTCAATTATTTGTCTTTGATTCGGCATTTTAAGTTTGGATTTTAAATTTGGATCCTAGCTGAATTAAGATGTGGATTTTTATTTTAGATTTTGATTTTTGTGTTTGACTGGATGTTGAGTTTGGATTTTGATTTGTGATTTCGGTTTTAAATATTGACTTTTTACTTTGGATTTATAGATTATGGATTTTGATTTTGGATATTGTATTTTCGTTACTAATTTTGGATTTTGAATTTTAGTATTTCGGAATTGAACTTTGGATTTTTATTTGAATTTTGTCTTTGGTTTTTGAAACGTTATGAGTTTTGATTTTCAATTTCGATCTTGATTGTGGATTTTGATTTTGAATTTTATATTATTATGGTTTTTAGTTGTAATTTTGATGTTGGATTATGATTTTTTATTTTAAATTTTTAACTTGAATTTTTTAATTTTATTTTATTTGTGTAGGATTTCGATTTCAATATTTGATTTTGGATAAAATTTTGTCTAACTTTGAAATTAAAATATGAATTATACATATAAAAATTCAATAATGTGATATGAATTTGCAAAATAATTCAATTTAGTTAAATTTGCAATTTAACTAAAAGTTTACTGTACATAGATTTAGATTTATATTATATTATTAGAGTATATAGGATATATTAAATATTAATAATAGAAAAAACAAATTAAGCACTTAATCTTTTATTGATTAATAATAATGGATTACAAATATACCACCTCCTTAGTATGGCATTGGAGGTGGATATACCATATGTGGTGGCCCGTGTGTGGGGTACGCCATACGGCTTTGTAGAGTAGATAATTGATGCTGCATTTGCAGCTGGTGGGCCTGCATCTTCTGCAGAATATCTGCAGAGATTTTATTTTTCTCTTCAGCAAGCTGAAGCTTGGCTACGAGTACCTAATTTTTTAATTGTAAATTTTCTTTTACAATTAGCTCGTAGTCAAGCTTGAGCTTGCTGTATTCTGCCTTCAGTTTTGCAAGGCCCACTTTTTTTTTCTGCGCCCTCTTCTCCTGCGCCTTGGACTTCATTTTAGTTGTCTGCAACAAAGAAATCGTAAAACATGCTATTATATTAAGAGCGGAATCACTAGTTTGATTATATAATTAACGCACATTTTACATTTAACATCAAATATAATATTTTAATGAAAGGAATAGAAATAAATTTTCCATTTATTCTGAATTCTTTATAATGTCAATTTGATATTTCTCGTTATCAATAAGTAGAAATTTATTTAAAAAGTAATCAATTCTCTTAAAAAAAATATGTTGATTTATAATATTGTAACAATCAAATTAAGTATAAATTTAAATTTGTATGAAGCGCTTAATTCTTCTTACAAGAAGATATACTTTATATAACACGGTTGAAATGTATTAATTTCTTATCTAAAATGAAAAATATAGTATAATTATTTATACGTCACATGTACGCGTAAAGTTATGCTTTATCCCCGCTCTATTTTAAGGAGTAAAATGCAATTTTATATTGCTCTTAGGAACGAAACACTCACCCACGGGAGTAAAGCATTCTCTCGGGAGCAAAGCTTCGCTTTACTCCCTCTTGAAAGTGTTTCACTCCCTAGAGACTACAAACAAACCTGTTTATTTTTTATGAAAATAATAATTTTTCATGTAATTAAACAGACAATCCAACGAGTCACTAACACAGCCTACAGAAGAAGAAATTTAAATTTTTTCTGAAAAAATCATTATTTTTATAACAAATTTGGTCGGTATGGTACACCTGGTTACGTACTCGTTAGTTTGTATATTAAATTTTTTGAAAAAATCATTATATTCATAAAAAAATTTGGTCGCGGTTCCAACAAAATTTCGAAATCTATAAACTTGAGAATTAATGTTTAATCGAATGTTAAGAATCTCTCCCTAAAGATTGCAAAGTTTTATTATTGTGTGATAAAAAATGATTCATTTTCACAAACTTTTAGGGGCCCTAAGATAATAAAAGATGTTGCTTTACAAAGTAATCATGTCACTATAAGAATATGAGATTATACTTTAACCTTCCAATGGCCAAACTGAAACCGTATCAAAAATATTGGAGTGGAGTGACTAAGTAACTCATTTCAATTTTTCAAGTATTTTTATGATATCATTAAAAAAGTTACACTTTGTTATTTAAAATAGATTTTTTTTAACCCCTCGTTGGTGAAATATGGAAAAGTTACGAGATTGTTTAAGTTTATAGGGCCGCTTCACAATGCTTTAACTTAGGATCTGATATACAACGTTGCCAATTATTTCATAGTCAATCGAGTTTAATTTAATTAACAAAACAAGAAACAAAATTGAAACTTTTGTTTACTTGTTGCGAGAGAACGACCAAGTGAATTAGTTTAAAACTTACATGCGAAGCGGTTTACTGAACATAATTTCTATATCCAGAAATACGTGAATTTGGCAATCTTGTGTAAAACATTAGAACTGCGAGTTTGGTGAAGTCATGAGGACGGCCCCGAAATATCATGTTCAACGAAAGAAATGGTTTTATTTTAATAAATATATATTATCAGCACTGCAAATCATATATATATATATATATATATATTATGAAAATTACTTCACTCGGGTAAGAAAACAGTTTTTATACATACATTTTTTGCAGTTGTTCCAGAAACATCTGGTAATGGAGTTTCTGGGAGCGTGGTCTGCTCATCTGTAATTTCACAGGACATGATCTGAAATAAGAATTGAAAACTTGAAAACTGAATTATTTTAGTTGTTAAAACGTTATACTATGAACATGTAATAATATAATTATAATATGAATCTGTTATTGTATCGACATTGATTCAATGTCAATGGTGTTAATGTTGAATTGAAAACATTTACTGTCCAGAAAATAACGTACGTAATCGTTTTGTTTTTATATAAATGTGAATCTTGAAACTACCCTCTCAGAAAAATTGTTGGTGCAGAAATCACTGAAAAACGCTCTAAGAAATTACAGATAATCTCTCAAAACAACTGAAATGAATCTACTGCAAGAGTCTATGCAGAAATATACGATTGAATTTATTACTTTTTATTATATTAAAAAGTATCTCTGAGAGGTGAGGAAGAAGGCTGGAAGGGGGAAATCTTAAACTAGACTTAAGAGGATACCACAGTGGTTTGGGCGACCTTCTTTATCGACTTTAGGGATATTTTAATTTACGTTCACATGATGAATTACTTTTCAATTTAACGAGAATGACGTTATTGTTTATAACTAGGAAAACATTTTCCGGTTTTAAATTTTGAGTTTCATTGAAAAATGAGAACAAAAACGTTGTCAAAGTAAAAAGTATCGGTCATTTATCAACAAAATAGGCTTTGACAAGGTTTCTGCTCTCATTTTTCAGTGTAACGTAAAATGTAAAACATAAAAGTTTTTTCCCAGTTATAAACTATAACGCCATTCGATAAAGAAGGTTGCCCAAACTACTGTAGTATCCTCTTAAGTCTAGGTGATCGGGTTTTTTTTACCGCAGGCTGTCTTAACACTATTTTTTGAAAATTTTGGAACATTAATGACTGCTTTCTTTAATTTTTTTTCAATAATTTGGTAAAAACATTTTGCATTTAATTTAGTTGTAAATATTGTAATTAATTTATATAATAAGCATGACGGGCGTGACCAAATGTTTAGTAATCTAAATTAAAAAATAATAATGATATTTAAGTCTAAATTATTATAAGTATTGATAGGAACAGTTATATTACATGAAAATTTCAGTATAATCCTGCAAAGTTGAAAAGAAAACATTATTCGTTTTGTGCACTTCCACGTCACCCATGAGGTTATGCACTAAGACGCGTTTTTTTTAATGTGTTTTCCCAGGAGGCCTAATCCACAACAAATACAATCATTTATTTATCTTGTCCGGTAAGAGACAAGACATAACAGTTTAAAAACATTAAATGTTTTACAGCAGACCAGACATAATTATAGACATCAGTGTAATTAAAGCACAAATTGTAATCATATAAATAAATGTTGTAAACTATAGTTTACAACATTTTCTGTAATGAAAAGCTAAAGGAACTTTAGTTTCTTATACATCATCAACATCAGAATCGTCATCAGAATTAAGTTCTTCATGACGTCTTTTGAAGCTGTACATACTACTGTTGCAATAACTTAACATATTATGATTCGGTGTAAAGTTGGATGCTCCACCGGCTTGTGCGATTAATTGTGATGCTAATAGAATGTCACGAACTGTTTTAACTGTTAAACGATTTCTGTATTTTGTTTTAATTAAAGCTAATCTACTAAATACACGTTCACAATCAGCGTTAGCATGCGGCAAACAAAGAACATCTAAAGCAAATTGACCTAGTGTGTGATAAACCGATGTACCAGTTGGACTTTTGTATCCTCGAACCTTGTACCAAAAATTAGCTACAGATTCTTCTTGAACTATGTCACGAGGAAGTTCATCAAGACACAATTGTTCCCATTCCATAGTAATTCGGTCTATTACAACATCTTGGTCATCTGATCCCAACAAAATGCGTGGAAACATTTCTACAATTTCACTGAAGTCTGGAATAGACGCGTGGAAATCATTAGATAAAGCATACTTTGGTTGAAAACAACACATAACTTGGAGTGCTCTGTTTTCAAAGTCTAAACGCTTCTTCATTTCATTAGCTCCACGAATAAAAAATTTCTGGACTTTTTGCTTGAAATTGGTCACTCGATCAATGTGTCCATTATTCAGCAATTCTCGTAATTTTGCGTTAACACGTCTACTAACCGTTATATCATCCAATGATTTATACGTGCTTTCATCATTTGGATTAAAACTAGCAAAATTGGATTTACCAACAGCTTCACGCTTGACAAAACATCTCAAGAACCCAATATATAATGCGGAAAGTTTTTCATAAAGAAATGGTAAAACCACTGATTCCGATTGAAAGTATTCGTTCATTTCATTAAAGTGCGTCAAAACGAAACTCATAAAGTAAAAGTAACACTTTATAATTGGATCGTGAAGATCAGTGTAGATAATTTCTGCGTTGGGAACGCATTGTGTCAACCACTGATCAGTGAAGTATAATGCTAAAGCATCCCATTGTTCTAGTATACGATCTATTACTTGTTTCAGCGAAAGCCAACGTGTTGAAGACAATTTTAAAATTTTGTGAATTTCAGTATCAAGAAATGCTTGAAATTCTTTAAATTCATTTTGTCTTTTGGCACTATGATTAAAATACGCATAGATATTTTTACACAGTTTTTCACACTCATCAGGCAAAGCTTTGCAAGCATTACTAGCACAAAGATGAATGCTGTGGCATAAACACTTCATTATTGTAATTCCAGGACAACGTTCAAGAAATCGAGATGCTACTGAATTGTTACTGCCCATCATGGTACTACATCCGTCGGAAGCATAACCAATAATATTATCTGTATTGATTCCAACATTTACAAAAGTATCCATGGTACGCGTGAATAAGTTTGCCGCGGAGGCAGTAGCATCAGATTCATCATAGATTTCAACTAGATCCCATAATGAACTAACAACTTTAACCACTTTCTCATCATAATAACGCACAATAATGCAAGCAGATTTTTCCGTTGAAATATCTGTTGTCTCGTCTATAAGAATGCTGAATTTTTGACATTGAAGGACTGATTCCAATGTTTCCTTTTGCGTCTTTCCAATGACATTCGAAATCATACTGTGCAATTTCGTTCGTTTCAAACGAAAACGTTGAGCAATTGCAGAATCGGGAAAAGCTGAAGCAACTACCTTATTCAAAATTTCTGCAGAGTGAAAAGAATAATTATTTTCAAGAAACAATGCAGCAAATTTTAATTCAGCTATATGAGTTTTTTCTTTAAAAGAATTTTCGCAAATTTCTGCATCATTGTTTGGTACTTCTTGTAAAAAGAGTCGCAAACTGATGAGATGTTTTTGCGATTCTGCATGTCTGGCAATAGTAGTTTTATGCGCTTTAATTTCAGCTTTACACGCAACGCAATATGCTCTATCGTCTCTGTTCTGAACTGACTGCAACCAGTGAGACCAATTTTCATTTTCCAACCATGATGCTGAAAAACGTTGCTGTCTTTGATGCTGAGGAGGCATTATTAAATTGTATAAACAACTGTACTTACGTGAATTGGACAACTTTGAAATGTGAAATAAAAAATGAAAATTAATCATAATTAATATTGATGCAACGCTCTTAATTCTTAAAACTAATAAAATTTTAGGCAATTTAATTGTATGTTTATAATTTTAGGCTTTTATAATTAAAAAGAAAAGATTACTTCTTTTTGACATAAGTAACTCAATTATTTGTATGCGTTTAATTATTTAATTCATATTTATTCAAGTTTTATATTTCATTAATTTTATTCAAATAAATCTTTTTAAATTATTTTAATTTCAATACATATCTAAAATGTATTAAAATGTTTAAACATTTTAAAACGTTTTAAAATTCTATAATCTACTACATGCCAAAATAATTTAAAATATATTTGTCCATATATATATATATATATATATATATATATATATAAGTATCTAAAATATTAACGTAACGCCTATAATATCTAAAAACAATTCAGATGTAACAATTTCTATGATATACTCACTTTTCTAACATTTTAATTTCATTAATATTTGGAATTTGAGAAATAATCCAACAGAAAAATCTCAAACAAACGAAAATGTTATCTAAGATACTATAATAACTAGTAAGATATGGACTATCAAATTTCAACATTATATTCATTTTTTTATAACATTTCGATAAATATTATAAACAATTTAATTACAAATCGAATATTTCGGTCAAACTAACTCATTTCTTTTTGCAACAAGATAATAATATATTATAATAATAAGATAATAATAAAAGATAATAATATTATCTTCTTCCAAACAGAAATGAGTCAATCTGACCGAAATTATCAGTTTGCAATTAAATTGTTTATAGCAAATAGAAGGATTGTTATAAGAAAAAAAAAAGAACTTTTTACATTTGATAGACCCTGCTTATTAATTGTTTTCTAGTTCTGAAGAGTTTTTGTTAATGAAATATCCAATTTTCAGTTTAATTGTTTATAAAAAAGTAGCAAGATTGTTATAAACAAATAAAATTATTTCGAAATTTGATTGTACATATCTTAATTGTTATTTATCATTTTTTTCCAAAAATAAATCAGTTAATTTGCCAGAAGTATTCAATTTCTGATTAATTTGTTTATAATAAATGGCAAGATTATTTAAACAAATAAGTGCAATTTTTTTATTTGTTACTCTATATCTTAATTGCTATCAAATATCATTTTTCCGAAAACAAACAAGTTAATTCAATAGAAATTTCAATGGACTATTAAACTATTTATAATAAATAGCGAAATGTTATAAACAAATGAATTTAATTTTAAAGTTTGATAGTCTATATCTTAGTCGTTATATAGTAATTTTTCCAAAAAGAAATTATAAATTTGACCAAAATAATCAATTAGTAATTAAATTGTTATTAACAAATATGGAAATGTTATAAACAAATGTATATAATTGAAGAATTTGATAGTCCATACCTCACTTGTTATATAGTATCTTTTTCCAAAAGGAAAGAGGTTTTTTGGATTTAAATATTCAATTTGGAGTTAAATTGTTTATAACTGATAGTGAGATTGTTATAAAC
>JABFOU010000152.1:0-12373 GCA_022817745.1 Scelioninae gen. 1 sp. ZL-2020 | reverse complement strand
CGTTTGTGAACAATGATGTCACATCTAAAGAAATCATAATATAATCTTGTGGAATAATTTGTTTGTATATTTTTTGTTTAAATTCTAAAGAATTTTTAACATTATATATAGATGTTGGTATATTATATTTCAAAAATTTAGACAAAAATTGTTCAAGATTATATATTGGAGAGTCAACTGTAGATATAATGGGTCTAAAAGATAACGTAGGTTTGTGAATTTTTGGTAATGTGTTCATTCTAGGTAGATTTCCATACGTTTTTTTAATGTAATTATAAATATATTTATTTATACATTTATTTCTCAAAAGTTGTTTACATAAATCATTAAGTGATGTCAACACATTATGAATTGGATTATGGACCATTTTTTCATATGTGTCAGCATCTTCCAGTAACTTATAAGTTTCTGTCATATAGTAATCTCTATCCATAATGACAGTTACATTACCTTTATCTGCTTTAGTAACAATTATATCTTTATGATCTTTCAAAAAATTTTTGTTTCATTTAGATGTTTAATAAACAGTTCTTCACCATAGTTCATATGGGTTTCTTTTTCTATTTTGATAGTGGATTTTATCAGTTATAATATTTACTATACTATTTCTAATGTAGTTTTTTTAATAATTTATTTTATTGAATCTATATGAGCACATTATACATTATTTATTTACGAACATTGGAATACACATGAATATTATATTTTATACCTGCGTAGATAAAAAATTTTAATAAAAAATATTTTTATTAGAAACATCAAAGTGTAAATATATTTTGTTTAAAATATATAATTATAATTATCATATTAGTATAATTATATTATGGAAATTTTTGATTCAACATGCTTCCGAATGAGTAAATTTTTCTCGGTTTTTGGCTTTACGGTGTAAATTTAACTACTAAATGTTTGCCAGTGATAATCATTTACGTTTTCGTAATTCAAGATGCATTTATGATAGTAAATATTTTAGACACATTTTACAGCTTTCGTCTATTTTTTCAGTAACATTTTACAATTAAAAGTGTATGCATCATATTGTGCAAATAAAAATTTTTTGTTCTCTGTTTCTTATTTTTATATAACTCAGTTATTTAATAAACATTCATTATTTTGATAATTCAGAAATTTCATAATTTTATTTTTACACTTTTTGAAAAAAAATAACATTTGAGTATACACTCTTAGCGGGGTTCAGTGAAATTTGTTACTGATTCATTCAGTCAAACGTCAGAGTACTGAAGTTTCAGTGAACGCGCATGCGCGTTCAACAAAACTTGTAGTTGAAAGAGATTTCATTCTCCAGAGTTTAAAAATAGTCTAATAGCGCATGCGTCAAGTCAACAAGCGACCTACTGAAATTTAAGTAGCTTGACCGATCAGGTAGAAAATTACTTTGCTGATATGATTTGAATTAAGCGTACTAAAATTATTAGAAATATTAATTTTTTTCGTGACTTTAAATGAAAATACAACAAAATTGTAAATAAACTGAAATATTTTTGAATATTTTATAAACATTTTATACAATTTGTTTAAATAAATAGTTTGTTATATTATAATTTTTTAGATCACGTTATTATATTATAATAACTAAAATATAAATATGGAACTATTTTAACTTAATATTATTTTATCCCACTTCCTGGAGCTGAACTGTTTATGTAACAGACAAATTATTAAATTTTTTTTTTTATAAAATTTTACAAAACATTTATATGAAATATAAATGACTAAAGTATTTCTTTGATTACTTATTTTATACTTAATATTTATTAGAATATAAATATATTTATTAACCATTTTATATAATTGTTTCATAAATATTTTTAATATTTTAGATAATAAAATTTTACAAATACCACATTTTTAGAGTTTCAATTTTAGTAGGTATATAATTATAACAGATAATTCTACCTTTATGTTAATTTACTTGAATTATCATATATTAAAACATTGTGATATTATTATTTTTTAACGTAAGAATAAATGTGAAAATTTGTATGCTGTCCAAGT
The DNA here is from genome assembly GCA_022817745.1 of Scelioninae gen. 1 sp. ZL-2020. Classification (NCBI taxonomy): domain Eukaryota; kingdom Metazoa; phylum Arthropoda; class Insecta; order Hymenoptera; family Scelionidae; species Scelioninae gen. 1 sp. ZL-2020. The sequence continues at coordinate 10,357 of JABFOU010000152.1, read as the reverse complement.
ATTTTATAGTCGTAAGTTAGAAGAAGGAATCCGTCCCAACACCACCAAAACATATGTTCCGGCCTGACTAGGCCTAAATGGTCAAATTGACCTGCGCAACTGAAAAGAGTTTGAATTTTTATGATATAATTATACTGTTTGTTCATCATTTCCTTGGTACAAACCATTTTTGATCAAATAATTTAAAAATATGAAGAAAACAAACAAAATATTTGTGAATATTATAAACATTTTATTAATAAACATACCGATTGTTTAATTTTTTATGTTTTTCATGTACTAAAATTATTGCCACTTTTATATATATATATATATGTTTAAATTAAAAATACATATTACTAAATGCATAGAGAATTTATTTAAAATAAAATTACAAAACTTTTATCTATAGATGAGAGACACTATTGTGCTTCAAGTACTTTTGGTATTTACGACATCGTTTCTGGTTATTGGTCGTGCTTCTCTGTCCTTCACGCAGTGCGTTAATGAAAATACGCGATCTTCTTTGTCGCAATTGTAGGAGAAAAAAACAACACATGTTGGCCATAGGAAAAATCCCTTTTTCGTTAAAGTTTTCTTATATTTTAAAACATCTTCGAACTGTGCAGTCGTGTTTTGTGCTCGTGTTTCTTTGGAATATACTGTTAGCAAGAGGTATGTACAATAATAAGTTTTTAATTTTACAAATGTATAATTATTTATTGTCATTTGGATAAAAATTTTTTAACTTACTGCCAATACATTTTTCTGTTTGCTAGCTATGTGATCTTAACTGATATTGGTATGTATATATAGGTTATTTAGTTGTAAACTCTTTGTTCATTCTCAATGACATCTTAAATGTTACTTGATTTTGAAAATAAAAAATATTTTTTTTAATATTTATCATAATATAAATTATTAACAAATTTCGTCTTGGATTCGCATTTATTTATTTTTCATAATTTTTATGTTAATTATTAATAATGTTATGTGATTTTCAGCAATTATCAAGTTACTCGTGTATTCCAACATGAATATTCGTTCATATGATACGGACAAACTGTTGCAACTATTGGAGCAGCTTGGATTCCAGAAGGAAATAATAACAATACTTCGAGGTAAGTTAATTTATTCTTGCTTAAAAATTATTTTAAAAAAGTTAAAAAATATACAATGATTGCTTAAAAAAAATATACAGTTACAGAACGCAATATATTTTTGTATAAATAAGAAGTCCAGTTTATGTTTTAAATTTCGGATATTTCAAGTATCTGTAAAAATAATTCATTTGCATTTATTATTTATTTTTTATTATATAAGTATTTATTTATTTATAAAAATAATATTAACCCTTTGAGTAAATTTTTTTTTCTATGAGTCTGACAAATTTATTTTAGTTTAAAATGACTTTGGATGAATGTTAAAAATAAGCTGTTTTTGCTATAATTTTTTTTTGCGATAATTTGTTTATTTATATAAATATTAAGTTGATTTTGAGTTTTTTATTATAATTTTTATAAACCAATGTTGTGTGGAAAGTTTGTTGGAATTTTTTTATTACAACGTACAAAATCTTAAAAATTAAAAAATTTCATTTGTCCATTGTAATGGACAAAAATACACTCAAAGGATTTTAACTGTATGTTATACTAAAACCAACTGCAAAAAGATAATTTTATTTCAATCTAATTACCATAATTATTTATTAGCAACTGGAATTTTTATTAATATTTTCGTTTACTTCTCAAAGTCTCAATTGAACAATATATACTATTTAAAATTAAATTAAATAAAAATAAAATTACGTTTCGAAAAATAATTTTTATATTCATTTTAGTATTAATTTCTATATTGTAAACTATTGTTGTGTATATTTTTTTTCTACAATTAAATTCATAAAAGTTATTATTTTTGCTGAATAGAAACTTGTTAAAACACTGTGTAAATTTAATAAATGTTTTAGTGAAATATCATTTTTCAGCAATTTATTTAAAATATTTTTTGGTTATTACAAATGTTAAATTAGTAAATTATTAAATAAATCAATAAATCAGGTTGTTTAAGAATTTGCATATGTTTAAGTCTATGAAAATTGCTTACAACATTGAAAAAAACTATTGTAATTGCAAAAAACTATTGTAATTGAAAATAAAATTGTTTATACGCGGTAAATAATATCTCTTCTGAAATTTTCCGGGTGCTGCATGTCGTTCCCCTCCAACTGAGCCTCCGAGCAGAATCCAACAACTTGTCAAATAACACAGCTGACACAAGACAGTAACATCTCATGTAGATCTTCACTCGACTTATTTTGTCCAACAATTGTCAAAGATTACAACTTCTCACATCATTGTCAATGTGAAAAGCTACTGTGATGTCAGGATCCCTTGTGACGTTTTCATATGTTGACTATTCCATTTGGTCGCTATAGCTGAGATAACCTTAAAGTTCCAGGATCATTCAGAAACAATGGACTGAAGTTGTTATAAAAAACAATCTTATGATGATCCGCTTTTATCCTTGTTTTATTGGCATAAATTGTTTGCATTTTATTTAGTTCTTTTTGGTATTTTTATTAATATTTTTGATTGCCTGTCAATCGAATAATTTATTTCGAAACGTTATTTTACAATTTAATTTTAAATATTACTAATTTATTTATAAAGTTAGTAATATTAATTTTAAATATTACTATTATTAATTTTTCAAATGATAGGCAATCAAAAATATTCATAAAAATACCAAAAAGAACAATAATAATACTTAAAAAATGGAATTTTTATTAAATCATGACAAATATTATAAGAAAACTAGAAATTATTTTATAATATTTGTAATTATTTAATAAAAATTTCAGTTGCTAATAAATAATTATCGTAATTAGGTTGAAATAAAATTATGTTTTTGCAGTTTTTATATTTTGTTGCTTCTAATAGTCAAAAGAGAATTCTTATAATACAATCAATAATCTTATAGTAATAATATTAATTTTGTTTAATAATAAATAAATGCTAAACCATATTTTAAGAGGTAAAGAAAATTAGAAAATTTGATATATGCCAGGGATATTATTCAAAGAAAACCTTATTTAATTTTCCAGAAACTGTTAGTAATTCTCACTAATTAATTATGAACTTGGTGAGATGTTATATTTGTAACCAATTTACTGCAGGTGTTGACGGCTTAGGCCAACACTTAACATTAAATCATGGGTTAGTGTTAAATCGGGGAGGTGGTCCAACGGCTTTATTTGCAAACAAAATCAATGTAACCGTAGTTATACAAATTTTAGAGCACTAAAAAGACATATAAGACAATGTCATGCTCTTGAAGTTCCTCGTAATGAAATATTAGCTGAACACATGATCATTGATGAAGCCGATATTCCAAATGAATACGAAATTGAAGAAGAAATCCGTGATGAAAATTGCACAATTAATGAAAAAATTTATGTAGCTGAATTGATAGGAGAGCTACAATGCAATCCTTCTTTAAACACTGAACTTATTTCAGTCATTTTAAATAAGGTTGAGGAATTCTCGAATCGAATGTATTATTCCATGCGTAACAAAATTGCAGCTTTCTTTGAAAATAGACCTATTATTACTGATAATGAAATGCATGAACTCTTAGACTTTGTTAAGTACAATAATCCTTTTAAAGGTATGAAAACTTGCAATGAACAATTTGAAGCTATGGAAACATATTTGGGTTATATAAAATCTGAAGAAATTAATTTAGGGAATCGTGAAGAAAAAGTGTACGACAATATTACAAAAAAATATATTCCAACATTGGTCCCAGAAACTTTTCAATATGTTCCTATTATTACAGTCTTGACAAAACTGATGTCAAATGCAGTTATTCGTGATAGTATTCAAAATGAAACAACTTCTCCCCCAGATATTTTAAATTCATTTGTCGACGGTGAACATTTTCGAAATAATATATTTTTCTTGAAATATCCGAAAGCCATACGATTAAAATTATACTACGACGAATTAGAAATTACTAATGCTTTAGGTTCAAAAGCATGCATTCATAAGTTAGGAACATTTTACTTTACAAATTGACAATTTACCTCGTCGCTTCAACTCCCAACTCTGTAACATCCATATGCTTGCAATTTGCAGTGATATAGATGCAAATATATAAAATATGGTTACACACGAATACTGGAACCATTTCTTAATGACCTCAAACTCTTAGAGAGTGACGTAGGATGTACCATTCAAGTGAATGATCAAGACTTCATTTTGCGAGCGTCAATATCAGCTTTCTGTGGCGACGGCTTGGCTGTGCATGAAGTTTTTAATTTTCTTTCACCTTCTGCAAATTTATTTTGCAGACAGTGTATGTACACCAGGGAAGATTTGCGCACATATTCCGTAGAACGTAAAACTCCGAGAACACACGAACTGTATTCTCAGCAGTTACGTTTACTTGAAGAAACAAATTTCGCATTAATATCAATGACACAAACTGGTATACGAGGAGCATGTATTTTAAATGAATCGCGATATTTTCATATCACGCGGAACAAAATTTTTGATCCGTTTCATGATCTTTTGCAAGGCTTATGTCCCATGGTAATCAAGTTAGTATTGCATAAATATGTACTTGCGGACAATATATTTAATATACGATTTTTTAACAATGCAATTCGCTCGTTTGATGTAGGTTATGTGGAACGAAAAAATAAACCTTCGGAAAACTTTTCGAATAATGTACTCAGAAAGAAGCAACATGTATTGAGTCAAAAAGGAGCTCAAACATGGCTTCTTATGAGATTATTTCCTTTTTTGGTTGGTGAAAAAGTAGGATTGGAAGACGAATACTTACAAATTGTCCTTCTTCTTTTGAGAATAATGGAATTAGTATTTGCTCCCACATTGCGTAAATCGTTAATGCCATATCTTATGTGCCTCATACAGGATTTTTTTTTAAAATTCAAAAGATTGTTTCCCAATGTAAATCCCATAAATAAATTTCACCATTTAATGCATTATCCAGAGTGTATACTATGGACTGGTCCAATGACAAATTACGATTGCATTCGTTTCGAAGCCAAACACGCTGCTTTACGCGTAAAAGCTCAAAACATGCGCAATTTTAAAAATCCACCCAAAACTGTTAGTCGAATTTTGCAATGCACTCAAGCTTCTGTTTTCGGCTCTGGAAATGCTGAGTTTCATAGATGCGAAGCTCTGAATGGTTGTAGGGTGACTGTGTGTACCACTTTTAGCAGGAACCACCTAATACGATTAAATTATAGCGATGATGACTATGTTTTTTCATCTTCATGCGTAAATGTACATGGCACAGAGTATCGTATTGGATTTTACATGTGCCTTAATTCTCCATCCAAAATCGATGATGACTATCCTCTTTTTGGAATTATAGACGAAATATTTCTATTAGATGATTTTGAAGTTTTCATGCTGATATCATAGTGTATAACGTCTTTTTTTGAAGAAGGTTTGAATGCATTTTGCGTGGAAGCATCAGAACTTCCAAAAAGAAGCTTTATAAAACTTAGCGATTTGAAAAATTTTAGACCATACTGTGCTTGGACGTACAGTCCTACACAGCAGTCGTTTATTAGTCTAAAGTATATAAGTGAATAAGGTACGCTAACTCAATACACAACCTTTTTGCAAAATAAATGCTTGTATGCCTTGTTATGAAATATTAATTTTGCAGAAAATGATGTAGACGGCGATACGTTTTCCGATCTTACTGAGAGTGACCTCCGGCAAATGAACGTAATGAAGTTTGGACATATAAAAAAAATTTTAAAACTAATAGCCGACTGTGTAAGAATACATTTATATACGTAAAGTAATTTTAATTTGATAAACTTGCTAATATTTTTAATATTTGTAGAATTCAAGTAAAAATGGACAAACAACGTCGCAGAAAATTGTTGAAACTCTATCCATCGGAGGTGGCGAGTCGCCACCTCTAAAATACGAGTTTCTGCATAAAATAGATATACCGTCGAAATCCACTGCTGTGAATGAAATTTTTGATGTTCCTGTAACTGACTGGGATACTCTTGCAGATATAAAAGGTACTCCACAACGGTCTTCCAATGTAGAAATTGAAATACCAGTATTAGACAGAATACTGGAGCAAGACCCAGTACCTGCACAGCGTCATGCATTACATGATCAAACTGTGGTACAAAACCGAATATCAATGCAAGATCATCCCAGTTCAGCAGAGAAAAGTACTCTAGATAAGCAAAAGTTTTCAGTACAGTATAAAATAAGATAATATATTTGTGTTTTTCGCTCGCAATTTCACAGAAATGTGACTCAGAATGCATTTCTAAATGCTCTTCATTTTTACAGCGCTTTAATACAGTAAGGGAAACTTTGACAAGGACAAGTCAAGGCAAAGCTGTAATAAAAGCAGCTGAAGATAACAGATTTTTTGAGGATGACAGGAGAGCCCTGATGCGAATAGTTGTCGGAGAAATAGTAAATGTCCAGGGTCCATACCCTCCAAACGAAGCAAAAGAAGCTTTGGCAAAAAATTTGGACAGCACATTAATGTAATGTGGATGAAGTATATCAGTTATACTTTTCATTCAGTTTCATTAATATTTTTATGAGACTTCCTTTTATAATTAATTCTGCAATTTTTAGGAACACTTCTATAATAAGCATTCCTGCAAAGGATTTATTGAATTTCGGCTTTGGAATATAAGAAAAAATCTTAGTCCAAGCAAAAAAAAGTACAAGAAACGCATCACAAAAACATTTTCATCTTGTACTACTCCAGATAATTTATTGTCGCCACAGGATTTAAAAAATAAGATATTTCCATAAAATTCTATAATTAATAATGTTAATATATTTTAAATATTTTTTAAACACTTTAAACGACATTTACAAAAATAGTTTGCTAAACAAATAAATACTTTTCAGATTTTATCAATGAAATTTCGAAGACCCTCGAGAGAAACTAGACCACAAATTGAAAGAGATTTAGCGGAAACATTTAACGATCGTCGACAATGGATAAACAAGGAAAATCCAACAATTGCGCAAATTTTTAATGAATATCCACGCTTGCAGGATTACAAAGGTGAAATGGTAATATTTCAAGAATATCAAATTTTAAATGTATCAAGAATATTAATTTTTAGATATAATTACAAACATTTTGAGTATAAAAAATATAAGATTTTTAATACTTCGCAGATTGAAGCAGAGTTTAACCGATTATTTCCGGGAAAAGGAGATGGTTTCATAAATAAATTTCCTTTTTATTATTCGCGTATTTTACAATACGCGCTTTTGACGATTCCGGAGGAAGTTGGTGAAATTGAAAATCACATAGATGGTAAATAACTACTGTGTATATACTATTTTTTTCTTTAGAAATAAATACATAAAAATTATATATTTTAATCATTATTATTTATAACAAAATTTTATCGCAAATTAAACGTAACTTTCCGTATCTTAAAACATGTTTTACATTTAAATTTGCACCATTTTGGTTACGCTTCATTTTTTTGAATTTCAAAATGGGATAATTTATTCTTAAGAGTTGAATATTTTCTTTGTAGCAGTAAAAAATTTATTTTCATGCCAAATTTATAAATCTTAAAAACTGGAACAAAATAATTGTAATAATATCGATTCATTTAGTACAGTTCAAAACTTGTAGAATCTTATTTCTTAACACTATGAAACAATTTTCGAGAGGCTCTATTTAAACTGTAAGACGATGCATTACCTATCTTACGTATTTTAAAAACTTAATTTTAATAAAATTTATTTTATTAAAAATTTTTTTTTGTCGAAAACATAACCAAATATAATATATTAGTTATAGATATTATTTTCTGATATTATATATGTTATATATTTGTTTATTTTTAATTATAGAATACACCAAGGCGCTAATGTTATTGTGGAAAATACTTCCGCAAAATATCATTCCCTGAAATGAACTCATACAATTCATTTCTACGATTTGTACCCGTAAGTATATCTGTTCATATAATAATTTTTTTACAACAGATAATGATATATAAAATATTTAAAATTATTATTTTAGCAAGGATGTAGCATGCAAGATTACGGTGACAACTTAAGGAAGGAGTCTACTAGTCCCGTACAACCCTTTTTGCTTTGCCATTTTTCCTGCCCAGATGCTGCGGTGTTTTTCATATACGCGGATGGTATTTTAATTGAATGCGGCGACAACATTGTCAACGCATTCAATGTTTTATTTAAGTTATTTTATGTTTTAAATGTACATTTCCCTAAAACTAATATTAATTTTTATAATTTTATTGATTATTATTGTTTCAAAATCTCTAAAAAAATTGGTTATTCGTTGACATCTATTCATGTTAGTTTAAGTAACTTATAAGTTTAATAAATCCTTTTTTTAGTATAATTGTTGAAAACTATAAATAAATAAAATATTGTTAATAAAATCTATATATAAAAAAGTAAACAATATAGTTTTTGAATATTGCACCTAATTTACCTTTAGCAAGTTAATTATATATTTTTTCATAAATACTTTGTTAGGATATTCCCTGCTAACTATATTTTTTTTTATTTGTAATTTTTACCAATAAAATCCAAGAAACCAAGACAACTCGCTCCAATTTTCACTTAACTCAGTCCCCATTTAACAATTTTTATTTAGTCAAAGAAAAAAAATTATATATTAATATATTATTACACATATTAAAATAACATTAAATGTAATTTTTATTTTAAGCAATAGTATTAAAACTTATTATAATATATAATTATATGTACATATGTTAATAAAAATCTTTAAAAAAATATTACAAATAAATATATCAATTCATACAATTATATGAGGGTATATTTTTTTATTTTAATGATTTTTTATTGGATATAATATTTTCGATTTTAAATTTCGCGCTGAATATGACGTGATATTCGAAAATAAAACCGTTGCTTTCTAGCTATATAACGTCATTTACACTTATAAGCAATTTGTAAATTACTAATTAAATAAATCGTTTGATCAAGTAATGTTTCAAACTTGTCCCTACATAAATTACCACCTTGCAAATAGGATTTTGCATATTCAATACAAATTTATCATGTGTCGCAAAAAGGAACTATAAAGTTTAATATTCTATTTCTTATACGATTTCCATTTAACACAATTCAAATGCATAATCAGTCAATGTTGTGATCGAATTGCGATAAAACATTAAACAGTGTTGAAAATTAAAATTCAAGGTATGAACATAAAATTCGCCACATCGCACCAGATTAGATTCACCGTCTTCAACTACGAGTGATAAAATCAACGACTTTTTTCATCGACTCTCGTAATTGCCGAGTCGTTTTTTTTCGTGCTTTCTTATGGCGTTATTCGCAGACTCCAAATTGATTGATATTTCCTTTAATTTAGTGGTGTTTCGACGCCGTATAAATAAGATTGCGATACAATCTCGACGAAGAATCGAGGAGCGACGCGATCGCGAAGATGGAACGTGCTTCCGCTCGAATGACGATCGGCTGAAACCGGCTTGATTCATCGCCTTGATACAATATTTTGTATGCTTCTTTGTCCGCCCGTTCATTTCTTCTTGCAGCCTTGAACCCGTGACCCCGAAGTGCGCGTTTTTCTCATCGATCCGCGCGGATCCGCGACTCACCAACCGGAAAGATCGCCATCGAGGATGTTCCGGTTTCCGTTGCGCCGCAAGAACTTAACCTTTCCGATCCAATTCATTAAATTTGTAACGCACGTCGTATGACACGTTTCAGTTTCCTCCTTCTTTTCACTCGTCCTTTTCAATTCTGTATACGTCCTTTCCATTAACTCGGGATTTTGCAACAGAAACATTTTTAATAAAGATATTTTTACACTGCAATTTCATGTATATTTACGTGTAAATTTCAAATAACGACTGTGAAAAAGGTGACGTTTGTTATTGTATGTAAAATATCTTAGTTAAGTAACACGATTCTATCAGATATGAGTATTGCCAGAAGTGAACATTTATATCACATAAACAACGCCGCGAGATATCATCGCGGTATCATATGTATGTGTCGTTCTGGCTCTAACCAAATGTCAAAGTTTTCTAATAAAATGCTGTAAATTGAAAGATGATATTATATTGATTAAAAGTAATGTTATTTATGATGGTACTATGTTGGTGTAATTATGAATTCAAACGTGGTAAGTAGCTTATTCCAACGTTAATGTGAGTTATATGTGTGATTACAATTGACATTCATATATATATATATATATATATATATATATATATATATATATGTATATATATATATATATATATATATATATATATATATATATATATATATATATATATATATATATATATATA
>JABFOU010000151.1:0-12393 GCA_022817745.1 Scelioninae gen. 1 sp. ZL-2020 | reverse complement strand
GTTTTGCATATATTTTTACATTTCATTAATAATAAATATAAATAATAATACTTTTTTGATTCGCTTGTATAAATATAGCTATCACGTGACCGTGCAATAAATTCATTTTTACGCACGCTGCGGAGGCATGCTAAAACGAGTTTTCACCGTATGTCGTATAAAAATGTTTTTCTTTTTACTATGTTGGAAATTTCGATCAAAATACTCACTCTCAACTAATAATAATTTTTTAAATGAAATACCAAATTTTAGATCGTTACTTATTCTCTATTTAAGCTTTTAGTGTTACATAATGTATAATTTAACATTAGAATATTTATTCTACGGGTCTTCTCGAAACATAAGTTAGCAGAATGAATGGGCGATGGGATACATTCCTGATACCGCTTGCTCACAAGTCAAAAATGGCTATCCTCAGAGCTGTCCTCTCTGTCGAATATTACACGAGAGTACTAATAAAAATATTGAAAATTCGATGAGGCGTAAAGAGCGATGAGATGGTATATTTTATCGGATTAAGGTGAGATTAAATACGAGATAGTTTCTATTTAGAAATAGTAAGATATTTGCAAACAATTAGCTTGAAGTTAATGCAATGATAATCAAATTATCTCCAATCGTACTTGGAATCAAGGGTGACCCTAACCGCAAGAGACAAAGTCAGGTTAGGGACACGCCGCGACACTGTTTACTTGAGTTATATTTTACCAAAATATATAAAAAAGATTTTTGAGGTATTTAAAAGTATTTACAAAATTTTAGTTTCATTATTCATTTATTTTGTTTATGAAAATATCGGTTTAATTAAATCTGTTAAATATTTATTCCTGAAAGTTTATATAATGTATTTGTTAATTAATATATTAATATAATTTTTTTTTTACACTAGAAGTAGTTCTATATGGCGTGATAATTTAAGACAATTTTTATCACAGAAAATTTAATATATTCCACACGTATGAACCAGTAAAATCAAACAAACTATATTGGTATAATGAAAATTTAATTATTGCATTTTTCTGTAGTATTCTTTTCTATTTTCATTGTAATAAGAATAAATTGCTTAGATGAATTAATTAAGACGTTTGTTACGCCACAAAGAAGCCTCAAGCAGGCATGAAGTTTGCGTCAAGTCCAACATGGCTATTTTTAATTGATCCTGAACTGTGGAATTGCTTCGTTGATATGTTAATTAACGTTATTGATGTCCTGAATGGTGGATTCATTCTCAAAAGCAAAGAGTACGAAGCCAAGCGCTGTTTGTAATAGATTTTCGTTTAAAGCCGCCATGGAAATCCTCTGGCCTGACGCTAACATCGTCTACCTACTTAGTCGCTTTAGAAAGCTCATAATTCAGACGCATAGTGTCTAATTACGAACATCGCAAAACCTCTAACGGTTGTGAATTATTACGAGGCTATCATTTTGAAAAAGTCCCGAAAAATTCTATTTTTAAATGCACATCCCAGGTGAACACGGTAACACGGTATTAGATCGGATAAATTATTTTGCGCACATTATTCATATATCATAAATTCATTCCGCAATAAAGGAAATCCAAATTTTCATTAAGCTTCAGGGTTATTGCGTTTCAAAACAGCAATCGCGGAATTTTAAAACTATGTTATTACCTGGATTCACGGTGCAGAGATCCAGTGCGTTATATCATTTCATGTCATCTCTGTACTCGTAGAATAAAAAATTCAATATCATTCGTCAATGCTACATCAAATTATCAATGTTGTATTCGCATGACGATGGTTTTGTTCTTCTGTTGATTTTCTTTACAATAGGACGTTCTTTTTCTCTCAAAATTTTTGATTTATTATAATTGAATAAAATAATTTTTTTATTTGAGTTATGAATAGTGTGATAATGTTGATATTATACATTTTGTTCAGATTGTCAATACATTTTATTCTTTGAAAAATGAATATTTTACCTGAATGATTTTATAAAAATATGAGGTATGAAGTCAACAAGCGTTTATCTTTATCTCGATGCCGCGGCAGAGATCCTGAAAGATAAAGGATAGTTCGCATTCACGCGTGCGGTAAAAGTGTAGAGGTTGGAATGTCAGCAACGATTTTCTACTTTTAAGACAGGTGACTTGGTTTTCCTTGCACTTTCATGGTTCTTCTAGGACAACTTTAAGGTTGTACGGTAATCGACGAAGCAATTTCCTCATCCTTCAATCTCAACACCTCAGATTTTTACTCCGGCAGCTTTTCAGTCGAATACTTGTTTGTTTTACGATGCCAAAATAAAATTATCTTCCTTATTTTAATTCAATTATTGAATCCTGCTGTAGATATAATGAAAATATTATAACAACTATTACTACAATTATATGTGTAAATCATTTATATTTCAGTTATAACTTTTTTAATAAAATAGCTGACGTTAAAATTCTTTACAAAAAGAAGTCAGAGTTCACTTAGTCGGCGTAAAAAATGACGGTAATTTCAGTTACCGAATTCACGTTCTTAGTGATACAATTGTCTTTGTTCTAATACACTTTAAAACGGATGCACGAAAATTTCACCGATAATAGCTAGAAAGAGGATGTCAGTAATATTAATAGAGGTTATTGTGTAGTACAAAAGAGTGGATTTATCCAAGAAATTATGTTATTTATCATAACTACGTGAAAAATTTACGTGTGCCAACTCCAAGGCTTAAGGCGATTCTTCAGCTTCGATTTACACATAAAAATCGGGGGCACATACCCAGCTAAATCTGCAACGCAGAATTACTTCAAAATTTACCACATTATAGAACAAAACTGAGAGAATTGCATATGATATATTTTTTACTTAAATTTAATAAAATATTTTAATAAATATTAAATTTATGAAATGTTAAAGTGACACATCGGAATATTTACCTCAACATTTAAATACTGCAGCATTTTACATGCACTAAACTTGGCACATGCAATTCTTGAATGTTGTAATAATTATTTTAACACATTAAAAATGTTTAAAAATTCTTAATAAATGCTGTGTAAGTTTTCGACAGTTTCAAATCATCAAATCTGTCAACAGCCACCATTTTTCATAGCCAAAACACGTTCGTCGATAACGTGATACATATGATACTTTTTTCAGTACAGATGGCGCTAGATGCTTTTTCTGGATCAAATTTAGATTTCTTCAATATAAACTAAAAATATTTTTATTTATCGCCGTTTTCTCTTACGAACACCTGATTTACATTTTACCGAGTGGAATGTAGAAGCGGAAATGGCTTATGTTATTTATATTATGTAAACATAAATAAAAATATGTATGTTATGATAAATTATATATATTTTAGTTTTTACAAACTATTTTATTTTAACCATAATATTATGAGCATGAATTATAAATTATTTACAATTTCCTATAAAATAGTACACCCAATCTGTTTGTTTACTTATGATAAATTTTATATAAATAATAAATTCAAGAACAAAAACTAAATATTTTAATTGAAATATTTAAATTTAAAAAAAATTAATTTAAATGTTTAATTTGAAATGATTTCATTTAAAATTGGATATGTCAATATATATTTTAAAATCAACATCCGTTATTTAATAATTTATTAATTATTAAATATTATTTATTAAATACAAATATATACAGTAGAACCTACATAATTTCCGTAGCTACGTCTTTCTCTTACTAAAAATAAGTTCTCATGGAAGAATAGAGATGATAGGTATGGAAATTACGTAGGATCTACAGTATTAAGTTAAATAATTACATGAAATAAATATTCATTTAATTAATTATTTAAACATTTATTTCATTATTGCGAGCTTTAAAATAAAAATGAAAGCTTAAAACAAATATAAAATCAAAATTCAAACCTCAAAGTCAAAACATTATTACATGTTCATATTAGAAAACGAAATCCTAACTAACAATATAAAATTTAAAACCAAATTCGAAAATTAAAATCTAAAAATTTTAAAACATAATTAAAATTTTTAATTTAAAAATTAAGAGTCGAAATTTAATTCCCTGATCCTAATTCGGAAGCATGGTTCAAATATAAATAAAACTCAAAAAAATTAATGTAGATAAAAATGAAGATTTACAAACAAATAGTTAATAATAATCCAATTATAAAATGTAAATTCAAAATCTATACAGAAAATACAAATGTTTTCAGTCTAGTAATCTTGATAAAAAAAAAAAAATATGAAAAAAAATTTTGAAGAAGCGCATAGTAATTTCGTTTTTTTAAAATATATATAAAACATTTAACAAGTGATTGAAATTTCAATATTTTGTAATAAAAATGTACAATGATGAGTTTATATATATTACAAATTATTTTAAAAATAAGTTTGAATTTTTCATTTTTTTAAATTTACCCCACTTTTATTTCCATGCAGATGGTGCTTAAATGTGCGTTTTGTATTGTACTGAATGTACTGCCAGTAACGTTTTATCTCTTTTTATTTTACACATTAGAGTTAGACAAACAAATACTGCCAGTACTTTTAGTACAATAAAAAACATACCCTTAGTAAAGATCAGATTTCAACTAACAAATACAATGCGAGAAGAAAAGAGCAAAATGATTGGTTCTAATTAACCCAGCCAATCGTACATGAATGCTGCAAAAATTTCTGGTATAAAAATTTTAAAAAATTAAATAATATTATGATTAACAATTATCAAAAATATGAAATATTATAATATAATAATTATGTGTACTTTGATTATTTAAACATTTCTAGATTTTGATCATTCTTATCTAATTTCTTTTGTCGACGAAACAGTTGGCGTATTCCAAAACAACAATATTTTATAATAATAAAGGATGGAAAATTAACACATAAGTGCATCCTTTATTAATATAAAATATTGTAACTTTTGGAATACGCCAAGTTTCAAATTCACGCAACTTCAGTTGTTTATATTTCAGAGCATTACTTTTATGTACATTGCAGAACGCTTGTAAATAATTCTAAAAGTCAAAAGTAGAAACGAACAGTACATCCCGTACGGAACACACGCGTGGAATCCACATGGATTTAAAAGAGATCATCCACAGTTGACACGTGGATTACATGTATGTAGATCAGGGTATCTACAAGGATACAACGTGGAATCTAAGTGGGTATGTCCGGAGATGATCCACAAGAAAAAATCATGTGGATTCCACGTCGAATTTACGTGTTATTATTGGAACTAATTTTTAAAAAATAAGTGTTCTGCGTGGAAAACATGCGGATTCCACGGGAAAAAATTTTGAGAATTATTTCAGCACGTGGATTCCACTAAGTATCCACATGTTATTTCTACAAGTAATTTTTCCAAAAGTAAATGATACCCGTGGATAACATGCAGATTCCACGAAAACCATTTTTTTTTCGAGAAATACTTCTACTCGTTGAATCCACTAGGTATCCACGTGTTATTTTTGCAAGTAATTTTTCCACAAGTAAATGAAACCCGTAGATAACATGCAGATTCCATGAATAAAATTTTTTTTCGAAAAATACTTGTACACGTGGAATCCACATGTTTTGCAAGTAATTTTTCCAAAAGTAAATGACACCCGTGGATAACATGCAGATTCCACGGCAAATTTTTTTGAGAATTACTTGTGCACATGGAATCTAACAAGTATCCAAGTGTTATTTTTGCAAGTAATATTATGAAAATGATACTCGTAAAAAAACATGCAGATTTCCTCACAAAATATTTTTTAAGAGAATTCATTGTGCACGTGAAATCCATTAAGTAATCACGTGTTATTCTTTCAAGTAATTTTTCAAAAATAAGTTAGTTTGGTCTAAAATATACAGAATCCACGAAAACAAATTTCAAGATATCACTTATGCACGTGGATTCCACTAACCCTTAAAACCTGCATTTACAAAAAATTTATGGAAATGTACACATGAATATGTTTTATACGACATTTGCGCAAAATTTGCATAAAATTTGTACGTATATGTATGTCTGGTTTTTGTATCTATAGTTTGTACTTTTATTTATAAAATATTTGGATAAAATTTGATTAAATTTTGGATAAACAATTTTAACTAAACTTTGTATAAAGTTTTTTTGCACAATTTACATGACGTTTATGTAAAGTCTGCTCAAAATTCATATAAGGTTTGCTCGAAAATTTATTTTATTATAAGCACTGGACAACTGAGAATTAACAGATTTAAAGATCAAACGTCACTTAAGTACTTGTATACGAGTAAAATTTGCATGAAATTTGCATGAAATTTGCAAAAAGTTTGCACGAAATTTTCACATAGTTTGCATAAAATTTACACAAAATGTGCATAAAATTTGATTAATAAAGGTATAGGCATCAATCTAAATTGATTGATTTATGAAAAATTTATGCAAATGGTGTAAATTTTATACTAAAAACGGTCTTACCTTCGTACAAATTTCATGCAAACTTTTTGCAAATTTCATGCAAATATTACGCAAATATTTACAAAAAGTTTGCACAAATTTTGAATAAGTCAGCTTATTAGGGAAGTATCCACGTGATATTGTTATCAACAAATAACTTTATTTAATACTCTAGAAATGTCTTTAAAATATCAATTTATTCTATTAATATTCCCAGAATATTAAAATTATTTGCTGATAGAGATTTTTTTGTCATCAGAAAAAAATAAAATATTTCATTAGAAAATGCGCAAAATCCATACAACAAATCTTTTTATTTACATTTTACTTTGATTAATTATAATCAAATTTAAAATTTACATTCGATTAAATTATAATCGTTTCTGTTGAAGACTCTAGAGAAGCTAGTGGACAGATTTATCGGGGAGGGACCGCTACTGGTAACTCCACTTCACAAAGAACAGCATGCCTACCAAGTAGGAAAATCAACCGAGACAGCCTTGCACTCGGTGACGCACTACATAGAGAGCATGCTGTTAGTAAAAAGTACGGTTATAGGAACCTTCATTGATATAGAAGGGGCCTTTAATCGGACAACAAGGAAGGTGATAATAGAAGCTTGCATGAGACACAAAATCCCCCAGCCTATAAATACATGGCTATTAAACTCCTTAGAGAATAGCACCATCTATACAAGCTGGGAGGAAGTCGAAGTAAGAGGCCTGGTGTCGGAAGGATGTCCACAAGGAGGGGTACTATCACCACTCCTGTGGAGCCTTGTGGTGGAAGGACTCTTAGGCAAGCTGCAAAAGCATAACTTTAAAGCGATAGGTTATGCAGACGATATAGCCATTCTTGTAGGAGGGAAGCATGAAGACATGCTACCTCAAAGAATACAGGAGGGGCTTAAACTAGTAGAAGACTGGTGTAGGGAAACAGGGTTGGGAGTCAACCCCAACAAAACGAACATCACCATCTTCTCAAGGAAATATAAGCTGACTGAGATGAAAAAAGTCAACTTCTATGACACAAAGATTCCATATAACAAAGAGGTCAAATATCTAGGAGTGACACTAGATAAAAAACTCTTATGGAAGGAACATCTGAACAAACAATGTAACAAGACCCTAATCACATTTGCACAGTGCAGAGCAGCGCTGGGCAAAGACTGGGGTATTAAGCCAGACAAGATGATCTGGATCTATAGGGCCATACTATTATCTAGATTGACCTATGGAGCTCTTATCTGGTGGAAAAGAACTGAACTAAGCACCTCACAACAGCAACTGGACCATGTACAGGCACGTGTGCTGAGGGGCATGTTCGGGGTCAGGAGAAGCACCCCCAATGCAGCTCTTAGGGCTTTGCTGGGCCTACCACCCTTATATATTGAGATACAAAAGGTGGCTGCCATGACGGCATATAGACTAAAGGGCTGCGGGGAGTGGAGAGATGGTATTTCATGGCATGGTGAAATACTGTACAAAATTCAAGAGGGAAACTTGAGTGAACTCCCTCAGGATATAGACATCACTCGCCTACAGTTTGGGAGGAGGTATAGAACCATACTGTTAAATCGTGAGTCATGGAGACATGGTAGAGGGCCGAATAGTAGCACTGACTGGTACACAGATGGGTCAAAGACTGCACGAGGAGTAGGGGCAGGACTACACAACCCTGGGCTAGGTATATCGAAATCCTATACCCTGGGTGAGTACTGCACCATTCTTCAGGCGGAGACCCTGGCCATAGAGAGGTGTGCTTCTCTCTTGATTGAGATGAAAGCGATTGGCCATAAAATTAACATCTGGTCGGACAGTCAGGCAGCTATAAAGGCACTAACCAATCCGGTCAGCAAAAGCAAGTTGGTTTGGAGAACTAAATCAGTCCTCAATAGCTTGGCTGACAAGAATAAAATTTCGCTGTACTGGATACCTGGGCATCAGGGATTCAAGGGAAATGAAAAAGCTTCTCATTTTATAAATGAATTTTTCTAAACTAAAACAAAATTTTATTGAAAACATTAAAAATTAATGTATTTTTTTATAAAATTCAGTATATTAAAATAAATTAAAAATTTCTAAAAGAATTTTCTATAAAATTATACAACAAATTTTTTAAGAATAATACTTTAAAACGTGAAATTTACTAAGTATATTCACATGTTAATTATTTTTCAGTAAGTCGGAATTTATTTGGTATAAATAAAATAAACTGAAACTTTACAAGAGTATTTCTAATATTATCTAAACTGTACATTTATTGATGATTGTATCTTAACGTTGAAGAATATGAATATATGTGACATAAAAAACAAATTCTTTTACAAAGATTATTATTAAATAATTATAATATACATATCAAAATTATGTGTCATAATATATATTTTGAGACAAAAAAGTTATCTTATTTAATCCATTTTAATAGTTATATTATAATATTTTATTATTTCAGTGAAAATACAAATACACGAGTGATATAACTTATATAGAATTTTTTTTTTTGAAACGAACAATTCCTACTGCACTCTATGTAACATTGACATTGCTGCGTAACTACCTTCTTTGGTTTTTAAAGGCAACACCATAACTTTTTTGTAAATTTGATCAACTGGCCATATTTGAACTCGAGATAAACTGCTAATTTTGTACACTTCTACTAATGATGAAGGACATGGTACATCATATAAATTTTCAATTTTTGTAAACTCTTGACCAACTATAACGATTTGTTTTGATTTTGTAGCAATCTCATTTATTTGTATTATTTTATTATTCTTCGTTAAGTAAAACCGATTTTTGTTTGAGTTGGAAAAATCAAATTCATTGATTTGCAATTTTTCATATCTAGGATTCAAAGAGTATCCATTGTGACGTTTCAGTTTATAATATTTTTTCGTCACCTTGATTCCTTCTGCTACCTGATTCATTCAAAAATGAAAGCACCAAATGTATCAAGAGCACCATGGCGAAACACATCTTCAACTAAATGAGTCACCGAATGTACATTATAAGAAATGCTTTCTTTTCCATACAATTCTCCAAATCTAATCACAAAAGCTTTTAATAAATCTTTAACATAAGAAAGAATATCGGAGCTAAATGAATCAGAACATAGAAACCGAATTGCAACATGTAAACATATAAAATGTTCTAAAAATTCATCATTTTCTTGTGCAACAGTAAGAAGAATAGGTATACCTGTATACAAAAGGAACATTCGCAATTCGGTCGCTTTCCAGTATGCTATCTCTTTTATTCGTCGCGGTTTTCGGGCAAATTCCTTTGGAATGAATGACTGAATTTTAGAAATATAAATAGATGTAAGTTTTTCATGGGCACCAGCGAGAATACGATTTTTAAGTAAACCGGTATCATACCAAAAATGAATAAGTTTTTTTGTGATACCTACCAGTACAAGGTGCATATAATCGAGCGGTATACATGATACAAAGCCGAAGTTCGGTATATCGAGAAGAATACTTCGGACAGGTTGATGCACTTCATCAATTTGATTTTGAAAATCATCATCTGTTCTTTCTTCACAATCTACATCTGGAAAATATACTTTTCCATCATAGTCTCCCCATACCTTACATTTCATACATGAATCGTATCCAGCATGACCTTTCGTTAATGTAACAAAGGATTTTGCGGGTGCATCACATATAAGTGATTTTAGTGATACAGTTATCTTATTATTTTTATAAATAAAACCATTTGTAACAATTTTAGATACATCATGAACAAAATATTGAAGAAAGTTATTAGGTTCAGGTTTTCCCTCACCGAAATAGCAACCCAATAGAAAAACAGTTTTATCACCTACAATTCTACATGTAATAGGCCAAAATGATTTACTATTGCTTACAAAAATGGGTAAACCGTCAATATTAATTTGCAGGTCAAGATGTTTTATACTAACAGTTTTGTGAATCTGAAATTGGTTCTCCATAAACTCAAACAGCAACATTTCTAAATTAAAATGACAGTAATGTCCAGGATTCATCTCAAAAACCACCGTTTTTCGAGGAGTTTTAAGTAAAGTTTTAGCGCAGCTCGGTAACTTATTCTTTGGAAAATCATTTTCTATGTGGAAATTTAAAATTTTCAGAAGTTCAGTGATTCCTTCATGGTCATAATTTCGTCTAATGGCCCATTCAGATAAATCACCCTCTAATGTTTTCTGAGGGTTCACATTACTTGGAACAACAGTTTCAATACTATCTGTATTTTGTTGGTCAAAATCCTGAACTACTTGTAAATTACGATGATCATCAGTATCTAAATTTCGCATTTCGTCAGAATTACAATAGTTTAACATTTCAGGAGGATCCAAATGCTTATCACTATCATCAATATTATCAGAATCTTCCACATGAAATATTTGTAAAGATAAATCGTCATTATCTGCAGCATTGATTAAAAGTGGATCTTGTTCTTCAGTTGGAGAATTTAAAGCTCGTGATAAAAATAATTTCTTATTGCGATCTAATCTACGTTTGTGTCTCTCGGATACTTCCTTATAAGGTTTAAGCTTGGACGACATGTTACAGATGAAAAATAATTTTCAGCTCTTGTCAAAGACCACAGATGTAAATAATTTAGATCCTGTAAATTATAACTATATATTATACATTTTTTAATACAAAAAAAACTGTAATCTAATTAATTAATTTTATTAAATTATTTAGAAATTGGTTTCCGTCAGAACCAAATATAATGCAGATAGCACTATAATGAAATATAATAAAAACTTATATTTCAATGAAATGTTTATTTATCAAAAGATCAGCAATACAAAAATTAGAAATAATTTTCACGTAATGTTTATTCGGATCTTGAAAGAGATAATTACAAATTGAATAATAATAAAATTAAATAAATAAGCAAGGTATACAGTATATCCCTTATAACCAGCAGTAACGAGAAATTAACTCAAATTTTATGCTAATCCGTGACCGGTTTTCGTTAAAATTTCATACAAAGTTTGCATAAAATTTGCATAAAAACTAAGTTTTTGTAAATTTCATCTTAATTTCATGCAAACATTATGCAAACTTTATACTAACTTTTCATCAAAAATGAGAACAAAAACCGGTTCTACTTTCTCATGAATTTTATACAAATTTTATATGAAATATTAAAAAATATTTAATAAAATGTGATTTATATAAATTTTACATAAATTTTGCATAAACCTGGTTATCAGGGATGAAATGTTTAAGAAGTCATCAGGAAAAGAGCCACATTTATTAAGAAACAACTTTCTAATAAAAATTTATACTTTATGTGAAACACAAAAAAACCTCTTATATTAATTTTTGTACTCTAATTTAGAACCTTTTATTACTATAAATTATTTTACATTAAACACTTTGAACATACCGAAAACCTTCAAACCTTTACAAAGCTATAAACATTAATAAACTTTGCATTAAATTTGATTATTTAAATTATTATATTATTTTAATAATTATTTTATTATTTAAATTATTAAGTTTTTACTATTTTAGGGGAGATCGAGGCAAAACGATCTCTGCGGGTCAAATGATCCCCTATGTTATATCCTCCTACATCAGTGATATTTAGCGGATAATTGCAATAATTCTTAATAAACGACAAAATAATAGTATTCAAATAAAATGTGCAGTGTTTGTGTAGATTCAGACCATTGTTATTCCGCCAAATTAATTTTTGGAAACTTTGATCTAAGGTAAGTAGTTACGTTAACCGAATTTGTGGCATTGTAAATTAATGTATTGTTCAAAGCTAATTAAATGTAATGAAACAGTATTATATTTACATTATTTATATGAAATTTTAGATAGGTTTCATAATCCCAAAAATTTATATACAGGGTGGTTCATTTTAATCTATCGGTGTAAATATCTCGAAAAGTATGCATCGGATCGAAAAAAGTGGGTAATGAAAATTGTTCGTCTCAATGGGGGCCATCCAATGACACCAAACTCAACCCCCCACCCCCACCTACTGGGGGTGGGGGTGGGGGA
>JABFOU010000150.1:0-12406 GCA_022817745.1 Scelioninae gen. 1 sp. ZL-2020 | reverse complement strand
GCGGCCGGTCCGCGCTCCGGACAATGGTTCACTGAAAGCCGTAAAGCGACGAAACTACTGCGCGGACCGCTTTGTAATTTTTACCACACATTCTTGAGACATGTAGCATTAGATTTATGCAATAAAACAAAAATCGATTTTTTGAAAAAATTATACCGATACCTCCCCTTAAGTGATCCGTTTGATTTGATAAAAAAATCGATATCGACTAGCTATTTATTAGAAATTTCTGTTGTGTATTGATAATCCAAGAGTGTTGAGAAGGTTTTTTTTCATAGTTAAGTTGAGATTATCTAGTAAACTACTCCGTTGAGTGCTGCAAGGTTTGATATAACCTCAAAAGATTATCTTTTGTTATTTTTATTTCATTATCTTCGTCTCAAATTTTTTTTAAATAAATAAATAAAAAAAAATGGATTATTTAGAAAAAAAAGCTATCTGCGTTATGATAAGGGGCATATCGGCCCATTTTTGGTTTTTATCGAAAAGTATGATGAAAAGGCTGATGATACGGTCTCTCGGGAGGGTATTTCTAGTTTTACCTTTGCAAAGATTTTAGCTGGGATCCCAAATTTGAGCAAATTCATCAAAGTTGGTTACGATTTAAAAACAACTGGTGTAAATAGGTTTAAAATTTGTTTTAATGATTTCGAACTTGCAAACGAGTTTATTCTAAACTTTAACAAATGGTATTCCGAGGAAAAACAGGGTATAACTGAATGGTTTGCATTCGTGCCGGATTTTAAATTATTCAAATATTACATTTTGTATGGCATCGACGACAAATCGGTTACAGCGGAGGAGG
Organism: Scelioninae gen. 1 sp. ZL-2020; assembly: GCA_022817745.1. NCBI lineage: Eukaryota > Metazoa > Arthropoda > Insecta > Hymenoptera > Scelionidae > Scelioninae gen. 1 sp. ZL-2020. The sequence goes on along the minus strand of JABFOU010000150.1, from coordinate 11,601 downwards.
TGAAAGAATGGCTGGGTCCTTACAGAGGGGGAAGGGTCTGTACCTGAAATTATCGAAATCGAAAAAATGAAACGCAGTATTTTTAAAAAAGATGATAAAGGCAAAACTATTAAGGTTATGGAAGACACAAAAAATTTCAAGATTAAGTTTCGTAGTACTGAAGTACCGGAGAAAGCAACAATGTGGGCTTCCACCGTTTTCCTAAAACGTTACATAAATAAACCTATTAGATGTAATTTTTGTTTTAGGTACGGACATATTGAAAAATTTTGTAGGGGAAGAAAAGACATAAACAAGAGAATATGCCGTAAATGTGCGGAATATGGTCACGAAAGTCACCAATGCGTAGCTGAGGTTCTAAAGTGCATCAATTGCTGTAGAAACAACCTTAAAGACACAAATCATGCCGTATGGGACATTAAGTGTCCAATTTTGCTTTTCCAAAAAGACATTAAGACGACAATGGCAACAAACAATGTCAATTACAAAGATGCCGAAGAATTAGTAAAAAAATATAAAGGTATACCGCCAAAACCAAAGAATGTAAAGACATATGCAGAAGCCGTCAAAGTGGACATGCAATCGATCATAGAACAGACGAATATAAAAAGAGAACTAAAAAAGAAAATCAAAGAAGAAAAAATCAGAGAAAGGCAGAAAGCAAAAGAATTTAAAAAATCGAACCCAATAGAGATACAGGAAAGATTAAGACGTGAAAGAGATGATACTTTTAAAAGCCCCTCTGGAAAATTACAAAAGAGAAAAAATTTTTTTGACTCTAAAGAAGGAAGCGATCTAGATGACAACGAACCGCCAGATGTGGAAAGGATAAAACTTCGAAGAAAAGAAGGAAAAGTCAATAACAGAAAAGACGACAGAAATAGAGAATCAATGCACGTCAAAGACACAGAAGAAACTGATGACAGGGAATCAGAGTTCTCAGATAGTGATATGGAATATATGACTGATAAGAGTAATGGTGATAAGGAAAACACATTTAATGTTTTAACTTTGGAAAAAGATAAAATCAACGGAAATTTTGATCCCGCGCAAGCAAAAGTCACCTTAAATGATAATTTTAATTAATTCGATTGCGTAATTATAGAACATAAGAGCGACATAAATATAATTTAAATAAATAAAAATAAACACAAATAATAATAAAACAAAAAAAAATAAATAAACAAATTACATGACGCGTAATAATGATAACTCAAATCTAAAAATTATACAGTGGAACTGCCGCTCAGCTTATAAGAGGTATAACATGCTAAGTTTTTTGTTGAATAACCATAATATTGACATCTTTTTGTTGGTAGAGACCTTTCTTAAACCAAATCATAACTTCAGTTTCCCCAATTTTAACTTGATATCCAGTGAGAGAGAAGACAAATTGGGAGGTGGAGTAGCAATGCTAATAAACAAAAATATCAAATTCAAATCGCTAAACAACAAATACAAAAATTTTATCCAATTATGCAAGAATAATGATGTAGAAATATTAATTACTGAGATATGGTCAAAAAATAACATAAAATACAACATCATTTTGGTGTACAGCCCACCTCGCGCAAACAACCTCTGTAAATTTACATGTTCGAATTTCTGGTTAACCGTTTTCAATTTTTGTAAAAATTTAGAAAATGTTGTTTTATGTGGAGATTTCAATGCAATTCACAAATCATGGGATAATTCAGGCAATTGTAACAGAGATTTAATTATTTTAAATAATTTCGAAGCTACATGGGCCTCAAATGATATGAGTAGTAAATCAACAATCGATTTAACATTTATATCTCCTAATCTTACGGACAATTGTATTTGGGAAGTCATGGACAATAGATACATGAGCGACCATTTCCCAATCAAGTTTACTTTTGAAAATATTATGGATTCACATAAAAAGTCAGACCAAAATTAAATACAGATAAAATCAACTGGGCCGATTTCAAAACCGAGAGTTTGGAACTAATTAACTTACCACTGGAAAATAAAACACATTACGAAAACTTTATAAATGAGATTAGGGAAACTGCTTTGAAATGTGGCGCTTACATAACTGACCAAATCCAAATAAATAGAAAAAAATCACAATACTGGTGGAGTGATGAATGTAACGAATTAATAAAACAAAATAAAGAAAAATATGAACAATACAAACAAAATCTCACAATAGAAAATCAACTAATTTGGAAAAACAATAAAAATAAATGCAACAACAAATTAAAGGAAATTAGACTAAACAAATTTAAAAATTTCACTTGAATCCATAAATAAAAATATGAATATTTCCGAAATCTGGAAAACTATTAACATCTTCAAAAATAAAATAAACAAAAATAATTTTCTAAACGAATCCAATATCATAAATTCAAACAACATTAATGAAACCTATAATAAAATAGCTAGTATAAATGACATTATTGATAACAACATGGAGAGACATCTTATCAATCACCAACCTAATATATCGATGTACAGTGAAATTTTCGAAGAACCATTTTCCCTAAACGAATACAAAAATGCTCTGAATTCATGTAAAGCGAACTCTGCCCCTGGCCCAGATCTGATTAGTTTTAAAATTTTACAAAGAATACAAATACAAGTACACGAAAAAATATTAAATTTCTTCAATATAATCTATAAATCTACGGAGATTCCTGATTCTTGGAAAGAATACGTTATAATTTTTATCGCAAAACCATATAAAGACGAGGTCAGACCAATCTCTTTGGCTCAATGCCTATTTAAACTATATGAAAAAATGATACAGAGAAAATTAGAATGGTGGGTTGAGAAAAACCAGTTGATACCAAATACTCAAACAGCATTTAGAAAATCGAGCTCATGTATAGATGCTGTAGCAACTTTGACTTCAAATATAGCTTACCATCTCATCAAACGAGAAATCACTGGAGTGATATTCCTTGACATAAAAAGGGCGTTTGATGACGTCTCACCCCTTTTACTATATAGAGAATTATGGCGATTGGGCGTGCCCAGCAGAGTTGCAGAAATCATTTTTAAATATACTTTCAAAAGGACTCTTACAGCATATTTTGAGGGCATAAATCTGGGTACGAGATACACAGGAAAAGGCTTAGCACAGGGTTTGATTTCTAGTCCGATACTTTTTTCATTATACACAGCAAAAATAAATAAATGTTTACCTGAGGGCGTGAATATAATCCAATATGCGGATGACATAGCTATCTACTACGCGGATAAAAATCTATGTAATATAATAGCAACACTTAATAATGCTAAAGTGTCAATCGGTTTTTAAATCAAAAAAACCTCGAACTATCAATAGAAAAAACAAAACTTTGTCTTTTTGCGAAATCCAATCAATGTTTCAGATACGAAGGTTCTATTAATGAAGTACATATTAACAACCGCGTAATACAAATAGTTGATAAATTTAAATATTTAGGTTTTTATTTGAATTATAATTTAAATTGGAATAGGCACATAGAGAATTCATGTGTTACAACGAAACGGCTCATTGGTATTCTGAAAGTGATTTCAAACATTAAATGGGGAGCCAGTCCATCAGTATTGATAAATGTTTATAAGGGCCTTATCCGAAGTAGGTTAGAATGGGGAGCCCCCATCATAAATACAAGCTGTAAAAATACAAAGAAAAAAATGGACACTATACAATTTGCGGCACTCAGAACATCTTTAGGATTAATGAATACCACACCCACGAATGTAATTTTAGATTTGGCACAAGAGCACCCCCTAGAGGCAAGAAGAATTTTTTTGAGTAAGAAATATATTTTGAAATGCTTTTCTTATAAAAATAATATTGTAAAACAAACTTTAGAAAATATTCAAAATCAAAACATACCTACACACTTATTACGAAATCCAAGAATTCACATACTTGAAATAAAAACTGAAATACAAAACTTAATAGACGACATTATAACGTATAATTTTCCAGGTTCACTAAATCATCCTTTCAATCTCAGATTTTCAGACATCGGCAATCATATTCAACTTACAGACGCTTTAAAGTTCCTTCCCCAATTTCAAAATACTTTGATAGCAAAACGAAATCTGAGACGCATAGCTAACAGGAAATTTGACGAATACATTTCTCAGAATAAGAAAAATGATACTTTAATTTTTACAGATGGATCAGTTGATATAAAGAAACAAACAGCAGGATTTGGGGTGTACTGTGCTAATCCGGAATGGAAACTGACAAGTAGGATAAATAATCACGCATCTATTTTTACCGCGGAGGCTTTAGCCATAGTTAAGGCTTTAAATTTCATATACGATAATAAATTTGCAAGTAATACAATTATCAGTGATTCGAAAAGCGTGTTATCGGCAATATCTAATAATGATTACAAAGGCAATTCAAACCCGTATGTATATCTAATTAAATATTTGTTCACGGAATTAAACAAACAAAATCTACTCGTCAGATTCCTCTGGATCCCAAGTCATGTGGGTATTATGGGTAATGAAAGGGCAGACCAGCTAGCAAAAAATTCATTAAGTCTTCAAACGGTATCGAACAAGAAGGTTCATTACAGTAATTTTATTAGTAGTTTGAAAAACGAATTGAGAAACAACACTATACAGTTTTTGAAAAGAGAAAGCACATACAAAGGGAAAAAATACTTCGAAAAAATTCGGGATAAAATCTTTGCAAACAGATGGTTTGAAAATTTTAAATTGAGTAGAAAAGTTGTATGCTTCATCTCGAGATTAAGGTCTAACCACACTAGATGTGGTAGACATCTTGAGAGCAAGAGTATAACCGATATCGCACTATGCAAATGTGGCGAAATACAGGACCTAAATCATCAGTTTTTTTATTGTAAAAATCTGAGACAAAACGCCGACGAACTTCTGTTCCAACTATATAATATTGACCCGAATTTTATCAATATACAATCTTTGGCCTTTGCCGATAATGTAGCGATCTATCTAACTCTGTTCAACTTTGCGGAAAAACATGAATTGATCATATAAACTGTACCTATGTATTAAGCCTTAGACCTCAAACCTAACTTTATCTACTGTAATATTTATCCAACATAAGTAATCACATAATTTTAATAAACTAACGGTACAGTCTTGCAGTACTCATCGAACTCTCTTTTGGATGATTTTAACACAGACAGAAATTGATTGATTAATTAATTTGATCTGTAAATTGTTAGAAAACATAACCGTCATACAATCCAACTGGAAGAATTGTTAGTGACATAGGGTGAAAACAAACTACACCGCCAACACACAAACAAAAAAACAAAAAATACGAGGAGTGGAACGTTTGTGAGTGACGAACGTGTCTTTTAGCGCTCCGTTAATTTATAACCTAGCTTGTGTTTTTTTTTTATCATTCCTTATTTAAAGCTTTTATGCCTATTTATTTTTAATTACTTTGCATTAGTAATTGGTGCTTTAATTTGTTTCGATTGAGCGATATTTAGGTAAACTGAACCTAATTTGGTGTATTTAAATTTCTTTTTTTGTGTATAAATCATGGCGAGCCAAGCCAACAAGTTTTCGGTGTTAGAGGACTTGGACACGATGGAAAAAGAACAGACTTTTTTCCGAGGGAAACATCGATGCCAGCTGGTGAAAAGAGTGAAGGAGCATTTCAGCAAGTTATTAATATGGAATTGGAAGCCATAGGTAACGGAAATGAAAAAGCCAAGTCGGCATTGGAAAAAAGAATTGCTTATATTGAGACTCAATATAAAAACAGGTATGACCTTGAAGCTAAAGGCCCTTTTTCAGTGTTTATTGAAAGAGCCGATTTAAATCAATTGAATGATGACAAAGGTGTTTCCAATTTATATATTGGAAAAGTCTGTTATAATTTATTTTCAAAAGTTATGAACTTGGATTGTTCCGTTAAAAAGAATGGAAAGTTCAAATTTAATATTAGTTTTGTCAGTATTACTAGTATTAATGCATTTATTAAAGAATTTAGAAATAATGAAGAAAAGATAATTAAAAACCAAGTATGGAAAGCGTATATTCCAGATTATCTTGCTTATTTCACTACAATCGTTTCAGGTATTTTTGGTGATGATACTAATTTGGAGGAAATTAGAGAAAATATAAAGCCATATCCCTCTGGCACAAATATGCCTGATATTATTAAAATTGAGAGAATGGTCAAAAAAGTTTATGATGGTGACAAAAGTAACTTGATTAACTTGAATTCTTACAAAATTATTTTTGCAAATAGAAATGTGCCGGAAAAAATTTCTAGTTTTTATAATATCTGTAAAGTTCGGCCATTTATTGAGCAAACGAGACTTTGTCATTCTTACCTAAGATTTGGCCATAACTCACAATTTTGCAAAAACAAGAATATGATTATTTGTGCAGGTTGTGCAGAGAAAGGGCACAACATTCAACAATGTGATAGAGAATATCTCAATTGTATTAATTGTATTAAATATAGAATAGAAGATTATTATCATGCGGCAACAGATCCTCTTTGCATATGCTTTATATTCGAAAAGAAGGTGAAAAAACTTATTGCAATATCGGGATGCAATATTTCAGTCGCTAAAAAAACTCTGAAAAAGTTTAATGGTATTATGTCTTCCGCCATTAATTATTTATTTAATTCTAACTGTAATGATATTAATTATTTTAAACCATCCTTTAGTACAATAGCAACAGGCCTCAATGAAAAGGATTTTCCACCATTATTTAAAGATCTCAAAACAGACTCAACGACTGGGAAAGCGGCAGATGATTTGAAGAGTTCAATTACGAAGAAGAGGAAACTGAATTTTTCCCCATTAAAGATGACTCCTAGTCATCCTCGGCAGAGATCCAATTGGCTATGATGAAGGCTGGTAAGAATGTTAATAGAAATTTCGAAGACAAAAAGGAAAAGGACACGGATACAACCCACCCCAAAGAAAAAGTATTCATGAACGAAGATATGGAACAAAACTTGAGAGAAAATGAACCATCTTACAAATTTTCGACGTTTAGAAACCCGGAAAACTTGCTAAAAAATGATGATTTTATTTTTTACCGAGTAGAAGATTCATTAGAAGAACCTGTTTATGTCTGTAATTTTCCAAATAACTTTAATCACTTAACAGAAGAACAAAAAAAAAGACATTTTCAAGAAACTTGCGGATTATGTCTCAGATCAATTTTATGCTTAAACTTTTATTCAGCTTATTAAATAATTTGCCTTTTAAATATAATACTAATTTATATTTTGTCTTCTACTAAACTAAAACAATTTTTCACTTTCTATGAATAATTTAAACAATTTGAATATTCTTCAATGGAACGCCAGATCAATTATAGTCCACCAAGAAATAATAATAATAATTACATTCCAAATAATCTATGGTACCAAATTATTCGTACTTTTGAGAATTTAGAAAATACAATACTTATGGGCGACTTTAACGCTAAGTCATATAATTGGTCGAGTAATCAAAATGTTGAAGGGCAAAAACTATGTGAGGCAATTTTTGAATCGGAATTTGTTATGGGAAATTATATAGGTCCAACGAGAACAAACTTGGATGGTTCAGCACCGAATAACTTGGACTTAACCTTTATTTCAAATGACTTGGCAGCTTGTTTAACATCGAACATTTTGGATTATAACTATAACAGTGATCATTTTCCTATCATATATAATATTGCTTCATTTATTATCCGGGATATTCCATGTCGTCCGAGAATGAACATCAATAAAGTAGACTGGTCCAAATTCTCTTCGAGTATGGAGTACAAATTAAACGAAATAGAGGACTCTTTAGGATTACAAGAAACTTATCAATATCTGATTGAGAGTATTGAATGTAGTTTGAAAACTGCAGGATGTATCACTCAATTCAATAAAAGAACGTTTAAAAACTCTAAATGTTTCTGGTGGAATGAAGAGTGTAAGAAGTTGAAAGAAGAAAAGGTTAAGGCATACCACCAATTTATTAGAAATGTTAATGAAGAAAACCTCAAAAATTATGAAAACATCTGTAAAAATACTAAGAAAAAATTGAAAATAATCAAGGAGAAAAACTTTGAGAACAAATACGAGTCTTTTAATAGAACTGATATTAGAGAACTATACAGTCTAGTTAAAAATATTAAAAATAAAAAAGAACATATAGAAATTAGACCTCACACTAATATTAATGATGTTACAAAAATTCAGCAAAAAATTTTAAAAATAAAATCAACGAATATCCCTCTCTCTAAAAGGAGAATTGTAGAAAATATGAGAGTATTTGAAGCATCCACCCATCATGTTAACATTAAGGCACAAAGGATTTTGATGAATAACATTTCAAGTGAAGAAACCAAGTGAGCAATTGAATTTGCGAAAAATAACAGTGCAGGAGGCCCGGATTTAATTACCTAGAGCATTTTGAAGAGAATACCAAATATAGGTATTGATCTACTATCTTTTATTTTTAATTTTTGCTTAGATAACTCCATTACACCTAGAGATTGGCATAAATACTTTTTAGTATTTATCCCTAAACCCAACAGTGATGAATCACGTCCAATAGCTCTCTCCAATTGTATTTTCAAGATTTTCGAAAGAATTTTGAACGACAGATTTGTATGCTGGATGGAGCAGAACGGCATCTTACATAGGAACCAATTTGCATTCAGGAAAGGAAGAGCTTGTGAAGATGCAGTCAACACATTAGCAACATACATCAGAGCTAACAATTTAGAGGATAGTCACACTGCGGCGTTATTTATCGATATCTGTGGAGCATTCGACAACGTGGATCCATACATTCTGGTCAAGAAGATGCTTAGATACGGAATACCGAAGAAATTTGCAATGCTTATATACGACTTTATAGCGGAAAGAGAAATGGCCACTTATATTGGTGATCAATTAATGGAGACATTTCTGACATACAAAGGCCTTCCTCAGGGCTCTATATTCAGTCCCTCGTTATTCAATTTTTATGTTTCACACTTGCATTATTTGGCGGATGAACATTACGATTTGATGAGCTATGCAGATGATTTCGTTATTTTTACCTCTTCGAGAAGCCTTATTGATATATATTATAATAACTCTATTAAAGAATTCTGCGGGGAATTATCAAAAATGGGTTTGGAAATCTCGGTAGAAAAAACAAAAATTGTTAATTCTTTTATCAAAGATTGTAAATGGGAGGTGAGAAGACTAAATTTAAATTATCGTATTGGTCAAAGGATAATATACCCTTCCGACTGTTATAAGTATCTGGGAGTGATTTTTGATAAAAAACTCAACTGGTCGAGTCATATCAAGCAAAACTGTCTTAAGGCTTCCAAGTATTTGAATGCTATGAAATGTCTTTCTAACAATAAGTGGGGATTACACCCGCACTGCATGAGGACACTCCATATTAGTCTGATTAAATCAACTTTGAACTGGAGATCCTGTTTTTTTAGCGATGCGGAGGAAAAACTGCTCAAAAAATTAGATGTAATTAATAATAGAGGTGAAAGGTTGATAACAGGGGCAATGATTACAACCCCTATTAATGTTTTACATACTATTAATGACACACTTCCGCTACATCAGAACAGATGGGTTATGAGGAAAAACTTCATCATGAAAGCATATTCTATGATGGACCACCCTTTTTGTAATGTTATAAAAAAGATCAAAACCGAAAATTTGGCTCATGAAGTCCCAGATAGTTTAATAGGTTCATTTAACTTATTTAAACAAGAGGATATTAAGATTATGATGAACAGGGTTCCTTTAGAATATAAATTTCCACATGAAATTAATTATTTTGATTTTGCACATGTATGCGACTTCGATTTCGAAGGAAACTTAGAGAAGAATAGGTTTATCAATGTCATCTTCAATAGAAGAAAGGCAGAGAAATACCCAAACTCAATTTACATCTATACCGACGGAGCAAAGCATTTACTACATGAAGAAAATTTTTTTCCATTATCGGCTTCATCGGGAATTTATATCCCACACATTAATCTTGAAAAGGCCATATCTCTGGAAAAAAATCACTCTATTTTCGATGCTGAGGCAGTTGCAATTTGGCAAGATTTATTAATCTCCAAAACGGCTAATTGGTCAAACATAGCTATCTTCTCAGATTCCAAAAGCGTTATGACAAATATTTCTGTGAAGAATAAGAAGAAAAATCAAAATTTACACATCAATTTAATTAAAACAGAACTAAAACGAAATTAATTTGGATCCCATCTCACTCAGGCATATTTGGGAATGAAATGGCGGACAAAATTGCAAACGATAGTAAAAACATGACCACAATGGATATCACCAATTTTTGCTCGATTACAAATTATAAATTATTATTTAAAAAGAAGACAAATGTTAATTTTAAGAAGAAATGCTGGAGAGAAAGATTCTACAAGGGTGTAATATTTCCCCCACTTGAACTTAGAGGAATTTAGTAAAGGCAGCTGGTGGAGCAAGTTCAAAGCCAAACTTAGCAGAAATATAATTAAATTTATTTCAAGAATCCAATCAGGCCATGTCAGAAATAATTATCATCTTTACAGGAAGCATATTATTGGAGACCCCAGCTGTGAATGCGGAAGAACACCACAAGACCTGAATCATCAATTTTTGATGTGCCCTTTTACAACAAAAAGACTTGAGGATTTTGAGATCAAAATTTAGAATTTAGATGATAAATTTATTATTTCACCAAAAAATATCGCTTTTAAAGGTTCAATTAAAATGAAACAAATTATGTTTAAATATGCTCAAAGGAATGAAATCAGTATTTAGTTAATTGAATAGTTAATTAGCTAATTATATAATGATAAATAAATATTACTAATAGAAGCTATAATTTAGGTCTGAGGAAACGTGCTATTATTCAGCACTGAGCCATTAAGGTCAACAACAACAACAATAAAACTTAATTTTATAAATCTATATAATTTATAATATAAATAAGTTTATTCATGTGTACCTCAAATTTATTTGTACTAAATTAACATTTTATATCACCTCTATAAAACCTGTATATTTTGTAATTTTCGTTTTTCATTCCTTATTTTTGCAGAAAAAATCATCACAATAATTATTGAATTTCAATTAATATATCAATTAAAAATTAAAATTACATAAACTACTATGTATTAAAGAAATCCCAAACAACCACATTTTTCACAGTGATATGGCTGTGATATCACAGTGATTTCACATGTGTTTTACATGTGCATAACAAGCGTATCACATGTGAATCGTAATTTCCCTCTCAACATGATATCACTGTGAAATCACAATGTAATATCATGGCGACGTCACTGTGAAATCACTGTGATATCATTATGATATTACATAAAATATTTTTATTTTTAATTTAAAAATATAATTAATTACATACTATTAATACATTTTAAACAATTAATTTTACAATGCAAACGTTATTAATTTTTTTTTAAATTTTTGGACATTTTTTAAATTTGAAAAAAATCTCATTACCTGAGAATCGAAGACCGGTCTCCTACGTGACAGCAGGGCACGCTACCACTACACCGTTGTTACATATACATGATATTTATCAATATATGCTTGTCACTCTAATATTAATATATGTATACGTTAAAAGACTTTCATTAGTT
>JABFOU010000149.1:0-12417 GCA_022817745.1 Scelioninae gen. 1 sp. ZL-2020 | reverse complement strand
TGTGCGCGTATGTGTGTGCCTACGCGTTGCGAATTTTTCTGTGGCCACGTGCCAGTACACGAACATCTATGCTTCGGCGCGGTCTCTTTTTCATACTCTTTGCAGCAAAAACGGTTTGCCCTAATGCAAAGCTCTCGTAATTGAATTAAACCGCCTATGCCGAGGCCCGTGTACTCAAAAGACGTTAATTAGTAATTGTTAAATTGCAACTAAATTGTTTTTATAGTATAATTTGTCGTGCTTGATACGGTGCGTGTGCGCTCTAAGTTTCGTGAGGCAAAGTTGTGCCACCACGTGTGCGATTTGTAATGATTTTTCTTCGCATTTGTGCCACACTACCGTGTAACAAAATTGTAACTTGGCTGGATATTTTTTTTGACAATAAAGTAAGCCAAAAGTGAAGTGCTCGGTCTACTTTTTGCAACCACCTTGCTAAATACCACGTGTCGCGCTCAAAAATCTTTTTTGCAAGCGCTATCAGCATACTCTTGAATATTGATAACAAAAAGTTATAAACAATTAATGGTCCTTCGAGCCGGATTGACACGTTGGTAAAAAAAAAAAAAAAAATAGCAACAACTTTTCGTTTTTGCAGCAAAAAGTGACCTAGGAAACATTCATATCTCGCCTATTAGTGCGACAAGGACGACGTCATTCTGAGTGCGCGTACACGCGAGAGAGATAGCACGACGCCGAGTCAACGCGTCGGTGCTAGGAGAAGCGCGGGACTTTTTCCCTCACGTTCATCGATCATATCGACCTCCCTCTTCGCGTATCGATCGCCGCGCCTACTGATCAATAGTGCGTCTGACCCCGCCTAGGGTGCAAGTCATTCACTCAGCCATAATCGAAGAGACTTCAATGCTGACAATGAACATATCTACTTCGAATTGGTTGCAGCAATACAGGCGCTCATGATATGAATGTCTTCGCCTCGCATTTTGAGATACTTTACGCACGAATTGCTTCATTTTGCACAATATAAAGGCAACTTTTGATACAACAGGGATACTTTAGTGGTTTTTCTCTAACTTTTCGTACATATTGAGTGACATTTTTTGACAATTTCGGTATTTTTAAAGCGTCCTTAAAGGACATTTTCGGTGGATTGCTGAACATTATATGACATTTTGTGACACTATGATGCTGTTGTGAAAATAAGTTACACAGAATAAAACGTCGAGGCTTCCTCTCGTTTTAGGCTGCTTATCTAATATTTTTGTGCAACTTCAATTAATATTTTTTGAGATTTTTTGGCTATATTATTGTGACTTTCGGACACGCTATCGCTATTTATAATACTTTAGTGACACTTTCTCGTAAGTGTAGTGACATTTTGACATTTATTGTTACACTTGGTGCTCCTACCGGTAGTCGAGCTCAGTGTAACACTCATCATGGAGAATTCCGGTAAAAGTTTGTCGGTGATTTTGGGCGAGTTAGCCTTGCTGGCTGGGATGATTGTCAAATCAGCCATCAACCTTGAGAAACTTGCTCCTGAGAAGCGAACTACTGCTACTATTCAGGGTCGCCTGAATACGCTGAAAGAAAACTGGGAGAAGTTTTACACCAAGCATGCGTTCCTGGAGGCTGCTCTTGCAGATGATGATCCGTTGCGTAAGGATGGTTATTTTTCTGAAAATGTCTACGAGAGCGTAAGTGAGTCATTTGAAACCACTTGTGATGTATACAATGAATTTTTGCACCAAGTAAACATTCCACCTGCTAGTCAATCCTCCCCCAGTCTTGAACGTACACTTAGCGCTTATGAATTTCCTAATTCAGTTAAATTACCGGCTATAAATGTACCACGATTTTCAGGTAACTTCACCGATTGGGAGAATTTTCGCGACCTTTTTATTTCAATTGTCGATTCTAACCCCACTTTGAGTAAGGTGCAAAAGTTACACTATCTGAAATCGAGTTTAACAGGTGAAGCTGCACTTACCTTGAAAAGTACTGTGATTAAAGAGTCTAATTATTCTAGTGCCTGGGAAAAGCTGAAAAAACTATATGATGATCCGCGTGAAATTATGTTTTCACATTTACAAACTTTCGTTGCTATTCCCAAGGTCGACGATAATTCGGCTCTTTCAGGTCTCAAGCACCTGCGCAATCTGACTGAAGACGTTCGATCTGCAATGGCGAATTTAGATCGTCCTATTGATGATCAAGATTTATTTCTTTATTTACTTGTGAACAAATTCGATAGCGCTACACGAAATGCCTGGGAACTGGAGCTTGGCGCCTCTGTGGCCATGCCCACGTATATTCAGGTGGAAAATTTTCTTAATACTAGAATCAAAATACTTGGTCGTACATCAACTAATTCTAGTGTTGATGAAACTAACAAAAAAACAAAGTCCGATAAACAAAAATCTACCTCGAATCAACCGAGTAGCCAAGCTCGAGTTCATCAAGTTACGAGTACAGATAAGTCAAAAAGATGTCTACGCTGTGAGGGTAATCACCCCCTCTTTTTATGTCATAAATTTAAAAAGGATGACGTTGGTAAGCGTCGTGAGTTTGTTGCACGTGAAAAACTATGTTTTAATTGCTTACGAAAAGGACATATGTCCTTAGAATGTAGGTCTACTTACCTTTGTACAGTGTGTAAGGCAAAGCACCATACTTTCCTTCATACGCCTGTAACCAACGGTCAACACGACTCTACCAGCGGGCCAACTGACGCTAATTCGAGCAGCTCCGCGTCGCGTGAATGCTCTTCGGCTAATGTCAGCCATGTGCTTTCAAATCAATTGAAAGCCGATGGCTTACTTCCGACAGCACAGGTTCGATTAACTGCGGAGGGCAGAACAATTCAGGTGCGAGCATTACTGGATCAGGGTGCTCAAGTCTCGTGCGTCTCTGAGAGTGTTGTGTCAAAATTGAGATTGAAGCGTCACAATGCTGATTTAACTGTTCGTGGAGTGGGAAGTTATCCCGGTGAGCGCATTCGTAAGTTCGCGCATCTTGAGGTTGTACCTTTACATGACACAACGCCTAGGATAGAGTTTAATGCCTTGATATTACCTAACCTATCTTCTTATATTCCGTCTTCACTAGTTAAACTCAGCAATTGGCCCCATTTACAAAATTTAGAGCTAGCAGATTCTTGTCACAACGAAAGTCAACCTATTGACCTTTTGATTGGCGCTAAAGAATTCAGCATGATTTTGTTAGAAGGGTTGCGCAAGGGTCCTGGGCATGCCCCTATTGCGCAATCTACTATATTCGGTTGGGTGATTTCCGGCAACATCTCGCACGATGTTCCTCCGGACACGACGCTGTCTTTACATCACCTCTCAAGCGTGCCGTCTCTGGAAGAGACCTTGCACAAATTCTGGGAGATCGAGGAAGTACCTCGCCACTCCCCTAAATCCAAGGACGAAAAGGCGTGTGAGTCTCATTTTGTAAAGACTCACCGGCGTTTACCTGAAGGTCGTTACGAAGTAGCCCTGCCTTTCAAGGTCACTACGCCGCTACCGCTAGGTGACACCTTTTCTGTAGTCAAATCTTGTTTTTTGAAAACTGAACGGCGTTTGTTGCGCCAGCCCTCTTTACACGCAGAATATTGCCAGTTTATGGCTGAATATCAAGCTCAAGGTCACATGGAACGTACGCAGGTTGATGTAACTGATACTTCCAACGTGTTTATCCCTCATTTACCAGTCGTTCGTACCGAAAGTGCCACCACCAAAACACGTGTTGTGTTTAACGCCTCCTGTAAGTCATCCAATGGCTCTAGTTTGAACGATTTTTTGCACGCCGGTCCAAAACTGCAACAAGATCTTTTTGCCTTAGTGTTAGGCTGGCGCCAACACAAATTTGTATATATTGCTGACTTGGCTAAAATGTTCCGTCAAATTTGGGTTCGCCCTTCGGATCAGCATTATCAACTGATACTTTGGCGGACAAGTCCTGATCAGGACCTTTTAACCTACAAGCTGAAGACAGTTACTTATGGCACTGCATGCGCACCTTATCTAGCTAACCGAGTGCTGAAACAGTTAGCAGATGATGAAGGCAACGCATATCCTGTAGCCGCTTCAGTGTTAAAGGACAATTTTTATGTCGATGATGTGCTTTTCGGTCACGAGAGCAAGGATCATCTGCGTCAGATACGGCTAGACTTGAACAGACTGCTCATGGCGGGTGGATTCACCTTGCGCAAATGGGCCAGTAGCTGCTCTGAACTTCTAGATGATATTCCCGCTTCTGACCACGGCCTTGCCATGGAGAGGGAACTTACATCTGACGATTTCGTTAAGGTTTTAGGTCTTAAGTGGCAACCGTTGGATGACGTGTTCTCATTTACCTGCAAACCACGTATTATCGCGAAGTTTACAAAGCGGTCGTTTCTGTCATTTCTAGCCAGCATTTATGATCCATTAGGATGGATAGCTCCATACGTAGTATCCGGCAAGATCCTAATGCAAATCCTATGGTTGCGGCAAATTGATTGGGATCAACCCATGCCCGATGATCTTTTGTCTAAGGCGGTTGATTTCACAAATCAATTGTCGAAACTCGGAGCCGTACGCATTCCACGTTGGTTAGGCATTGATGGTTCCAGTGAGTCTCTAGAAATTCATGGGTTTGGGGACGCTTCTAATCTAGCCTACGGCGCTGTTGTATACATGCGAGCCGTGTCCCCTGATAGTACTGCAACAGTGTCTTTATTAGGCGCTAAAACCCGTGTTGCCCCCCTAAAAACAAAAACTATTCCAAAGTTGGAGTTAGCAGCAGCAGCACTACTTTGCGAGCTGATTCAATTTTGTTTAGAGTCTCTGAAACTTCCGTCTATACCCATTTTCTGTTGGTCAGATTCAAAGACCACTCTGCACTGGATAAAACTTCAGCCCTGCTCTCTACAGTGTTACGTAGCTAACAGAGTCTCGTTAATTCAAACGTCGCTGAAGACCGCGCAATGGCGCTACGTCCCCACTACAGAAAATCCCGCTGATCACGCCTCTCGTGGCTGTAAGGTAGAAGTTCTGTTGGAACGCGACTCGTGGTTCCACGGACCAGAGTGGCTCCTCCTAGATTCGCATTGTTGGCCAAAAAACATTGTAGATGTACCAGCTGATGCCAACCTAGAACTTCGCGTAACTCATGCCCTTTCTACCACTGTTCTTCCAGAAGAGTGGCCAGTTATTTCTCGTTGTTCGAGCTGGCTAAAATTAGTTAGAGTAATAGCGTATGCTCTGCGTTTCATCGCTAAGTGTCGTCAGCAACAAGGTTTCAATCCTTCCGCATTATCTGCTAGTGAGGTTGAAATGGCGGAATCTTGTATATTACGTCATTTGCAGCGTAAATACTTTTCCGTGGAAATAGATGCTCTGGCACGTGAGAAACCCTTGCCCTCAAAGAGCCCCATACTTCCACTGACCCCTTTTATAGATAAAGATGGTATACTTAGACTAGGTGGTCGCCTTGCTAATTCACTCTTATCGGACCAACAAAAGCATCCAAGTATTCTCCCTAAAGGAACCGTTGCTTGTCTTTTAGCCCTTCATTCTCACTTGGAGACTCAACACGGAGGCTTGCAAGTAACTTTGCGGTTTCTCAGGGATCAGTTTTGGATATTGTCTGCCCGATCAATAGTTCGCAATGTCATTCGCAGTTGTGTGACCTGTGCTCGCGTCAGAGGCAGTCTCTGCTCTCAACTTATGGGACAGCTGCCACCGGCTAGAGTCAACCCTACACGTCCGTTCGCCCATACAGGGCTAGACTATGCTGGTCCTATAGCCGTCAGATTGGTCTCTGGTAGAGGTCATGCCTCGCAAAAAGGTTACATAGTCTTGTTTGTATGTATGTGTGTGCGTGCTGTGCATATCGAGGTGGTGACGGATTGCTCCACTCGCGCCTTTTTAGCGTCCTTCAACCGTTTTGTCGCGCGTCGTGGACTGCCAGAGCACGTATACTCTGACAACGCGAAAACTTTTCAAGGTGCTGACCGGGAATTGGCCAAGCAAATCCGTCTAGTTTTGCGAGACCCCACCTTGCACGATCGTTTGAGCAAAGACCGTGTTCACTGGAATTTCATACCTCCAAACTCACCCCACTTTGGCGGACTATGGGAGGCTGGAGTGAAGTCGGTTAAGCATCACCTGAGACGCATTCTCGGTACAGCCACTCCCACGTTGGAGGAGCTTCAGACATTGCTCTGTGGTGTTGAGGCCGTACTCAACTCCAGACCTTTAACCCCACTACGCGACGATCCTGAGAGCTTCGATGCTCTGACGCCTGGCCACTTCCTAGTCGGTTCCGTCTTGACGCTACCTCCTATACCGTCTGTGTTGGATCTGAATCCAAATCGACTAACTCGTTGGCAGGACATGCAAGCCTGCTTGGAACGTTTTTGGAAGGTTTGGTCCTCGGATTATCTCAACACGCTACAACAAAAAACTAAATGGCGGCAAACTCGCGAGAACTTAAAAGTAGGTGATCTTGTGCTAATCCGGGATCCAAACCTTCCTCCTGCTCGCTGGTCATTGGGGCGTATCTCAGCCGTATTTCCGGGCAGCGATTCACTGGTACGTTCGGTTCAAGTTCGAACCGCGAACTCTACGTTTAAACGTACTGTACCCCACCTTTGTAAATTACCCGTATTTTCTACGTCATAATCATCACACCAAACGCCTCCTTCTGATAAAATTTACGATGCCCTGACTCGTCACGGCGGGTGGTATCTTGTACCGTTGAAAATGTCGTTCTTGTCTAGAACGAGGCGGGTGGTGTTTGCGATTTTAAAATATTTTCTATACATGTAAGTTAGCGCTTTAAGTTTTATATATATTGTAGGCAAACAAAGCCTAAGGAATGTCTCATCCCTCGCGCGTATGTGCGCGTATGTGTGTGCCTACGCGTTGCGAATTTTTCTGTGGCCACGTGCCAGTACACGAACATCTATGCTTCGGCGCGGTCTCTTTTTCATACTCTTTGCAGCAAAAACGGTTTGCCCTAATGCCAAGCTCTCGTAATTGAATTAAACCGCCTATGCCGAGGCCCGTGTACTCAAAAGACGTTAATTAGTAATTGTTAAATCGCAACTAAATTGTGTTTATAGTATAATTTGTCGCGCTATAGTATAAAATGCGCACACGCACCGTATCAAGTTTCGTGAGGCAAAGTTGTGCCACCACGTGTGCGATTTGACAATAAAATAAGCCAAAAGTGAAGTGCTTCATTTATGGTGTCAATTAAGTTAGTAAAGATTAGGTCAAGAAAGTTGTACTTAACGCTGATCATCACCCCACTGCCAACGAGTTTTCTTCTGTACCAAAGAAGACAGGGGCTCTGTCATCGAAGCAAAGTCAGGTATGAAACGCCGGTACCAGGAAGCCATTCCATAAAATCTCCGAACCTGGTTTACATTCCGCGGTTCCGGATATTCAACCACCGGGGCTAGCTTCTCTGGATCAATATTCAGTTCTATGTCATTCACTAAGAATCCAAGTTCATGTACCTCTGTGTACAAAATTCGCACTTTTCTCGGTTGATGGTTAAACCGGCCTTATGAATACGCTTGATGACTTTTTCCAACCAATTCAAATGTTCTTCAAAAGTCTCTGTGACAATGATTATGTCATCAAGGTATGCGAATGCATTCGGCGCCAGCTCTGGTCCAATCACTCGATCTAACAACCGCTGAAAGGTGGCTGGTGCTCCCGACAACCCATACGGTAGCCGGCGGAACTGGAACAATCTCATTCCGGGTACCGTAAAGTCCGTTATCTCCTTAAAACCAAATTCCTATGGAGGATACATCCTCCATAGGAATTTGGTAGTAGACTTGATTTAAGTCAAGCGTGGAAATGTACCGTGCATTTCTCAGGAGATCTAAAATGTGCGTCATTTGAGGCAACGGGTAAGCATCTGTCTTGGATACTTCGTTCACTCTTCGGAAGTGTAGATAGAGAGAGTGTAGGTAGACACATAGGATAATTACCGTGAATTTTTAACCATCACCACCGGCGTTGACCACTCGCTGGAGCAAGGTTCAATTACTTCTTTTTCCACCAACTTTTTCACCTCGGCTTGCATGGCCTTGAGCATCACGGGTGAGACCATTCTCACCTGCTACTTGATTGGTGCATGGTTTTGCACGTCAATTCGGTGCTCGATCAGGCACGTGAGACCAAGTCAACTCAAATGCTATCAAGAAACAAATGCTATCTACCCCAAGGATCATTTCATTTGATAATTGGGATATCCCAATTACGGTGAGCTTTGGGTCGATTGACTTAATTCCTCCTACTTTCTCGACGGCTCGATGAAACCGTGCCCGCGGCTGTAGTGCGATCCCTGCAAGTAACTGTGAGTGGAATCTGTATCCACTAGGGCGGTTATTACCTTTCCACTTACGTGCACGTCTATAAAAGGTCGACTGGTACCGGAGCATTCTCCCAGCGTCCCACAGAACGAAGAGCTCTCGATTAGAAGCGCAAGACGGTGGTGAACAAGCAGTCCGATTATCCTCATTTACTGACTGCTGGCTTCGTTTCCCGCTTTTCTGCGATCCTTGCAGACGGGACAACGGAGTACCGTACATCCTTTTTGCCATATCTAAGTGGCAGTTTAGTCTTACAGTCGTTTCTCCAGCACCCATTTTCACCGCATTGGAAACACTCTCCTTCGGGGACTTTCTTTTTAGACAGGTTTTCTTTCTTGCCGGCATTGGCTTTGTCATCTTTGGGTTGTGACTGTTTTTCAGTCTTGACATTATCAGAACTCATGGCCGAAAGAGCGCTCTTTAACCTTGCTATCTTGGCGCCAGAAGCCTGGTAATTTTCCTCAACATACGCTACTTCTGGAAACAATGTCTTTGAAAAAACGGGAAGTCTTCCCGTTGGAATCGGCTTCGGTATTCAGGCCTGAGGTTATTATAAGTGAGTGTCAACTGCACACTTGCTGGTATCGGCGGATCTGCAAAACTCAATATCTGTTGGAAATTTACAAAGTCCATTATTGGCTCTATAGCACCCTGAGTCCTATTCAAAATCTCATGTGTCACCCTCAGTTGGAAATTCCTGTCGCCGTACCTATGCCGAAAAGCTCGTTCTAATTCTGCCCATGTGGCCCAATTATGCCGCTGCTGTCTCTGCCAAATAAAGGCAAAGCCTTTCATCAGATCAGGCAGCGCCCCCAACAATTCGTTATCAGTAACGATTGTATTTTGTCGAGCTTCTCGTATGCGATAAAGAAATTCCGCGGCACTTACGTCCTCACCTCCGGAAAAAATTAACCGCCACTCTCGGATAATTTTCCGATCATCGACGAGCGATTATGCGTGATACCTCTATTAAGCGTCAGCCGGATACCTCCGGCTGACGCATCACGTGTCTCGAAGACCTGGAGCCTTGTGGAGAAGAAGCGGCTGGTCCGGCGGGCCTTCTCACATACGACCGGCCCTGCCTGGCCCATTCTTCCACTCAGACCTTTCCTGCCCCGTGGTCGTGGTTGCTTGACCCCGCAATGGATATACAAAAGAAGGCCATCCAGGGTGCGCTGACCAAGTCGGTTCAGAAGTGGTCCAAGTCGTTTTGGGTCGAGCCCCAGTAGGTGTCGCTGTAGTCAAAGTATGTCAAACATAACCTTCCTAGACTAATGGGTTCCCGTTGTTTGCGTGACCCCGGGTGAACCTATAACTGGTGACCCCATCGTAGATGGCGCCACCACCTCTTCTTCCATAATTTCCATACAATATGACGGTTCTATCTTCGGGAAATATTTGTCCAATAAAGCGGAAAATAATCTTTTCCCAAAACAATTAAAGTACCTTCGTTATCCTAAGATAAATTCTCCAGGATATCCGCGTGAGATAACTCCCAAATTCGGCCGCAAGTTCCGCCATATTTTCAAAATAAATTAATAAATTATTTAATTGAAAGTTCCAAAGAAATTAAGAAATAGAATTTCACTATTATAGTTCTTTTATTTCTATTCAAACATCACAAAAATACTTTTATCTCATTTTTTTCCGATCAAAACAATCAAAATCCAAATTGAATAAAATAATTTATTTTATTTTATTAGAATCAAAACAAATCAAAATTTCCAAAAATAAATTTAATTTATTTTATCTCATTTCAACTCAAGAGAAAAAGATTCACAATTGAATAAAATTATTTTATTTTATTCAAAACATTTCTTAATTTCGATTATTTAAAATGAAAAATCCGAAATTCCAAGAAATGACAACAGTATTAGCTTTATTTTGATGGGAATGTCGGTGACCACTTGCGCATCAAAACGACTTTTGCACAGAACCTATGTCTGTCGCACCAATATAGCCAATTACAAAACACAAAGTCTATCTCTGTCGCACTCTCTTTTACTCGAGCCCGACGTTGGGCGCCAAATTGTAACGTTGTACTTACCTGCGCAATAAGCAACGCACAATATTGACGCTAAATTAACCATAAATAAAACGCAAAATTACAAAGATGGGCTCCATTGCCGATGAACGGCACGAAATATCAAAATTCCAAACAAAAGTTAAAAACTAAGCAAATAATCTAGTACCCGACAACTTGGAGGTCTCTATCTGCCACAACACTCAGTCCCAGCATCGGCCACATAGCACTTTCTCACTCGAGTCGGGGTAGTCGCACACTCCTTCTTTTTCGGCGGTCCAGATACTACTGACTTTTGCACGTTCTCGTGCATGTGTCACGAGAGTGGGAGCTGCGCGCGCACTTGACGCGCAACGCTGGCACGACGGCGGGCCAACACGACCCAACGCGTCGTTGCCAGCGAAATGAGCGCGACAGTATACAATATTAAAAATATATTTATAATTTTTTTATTATACAAGGTAAAATAAATAATTAGTTTATGACAGCGAAGTGCTTTTTACTTATTAAATGCAGTTCCTATTTGTCGAAATTCTTGTTAAATATAAAAATAAAAATTTATAAACAATAAATTTAAATTATTTAAGATTATTTTGTGTCTTAAGACTTAAAGCTGCATCAAATTATAAATTCTAAATAATATAAGGGAATAATATAAAGCAATGCAATTTAAAAATAAAAACGTCATTATATAACCAACATCAGTTATATTATATATTTATTTCACAAGTTTGTGTTATTTATGATATTCAAGGCGTTAAATTACTTTCATAACCGATAATGTAGATAGTTTAGTTTAGTTTAGCTTTTCGGCTGCACCCTTAAACTTCTAGTCTAAACTAGAGGAAAATATCTCGCTGAGGGTAATTGTAGTGGTGGGGGCCCGGGGAAAAATCCCGCTGACCAGCCCGTCTGGAGACACTGCATCAGACGCCTAACAATTCCCGTTTTCGTTTTTAAAATCCACTCGGTGAATTCTGTCCTTTTCCTTCTATATTTATCCATAACGTGTACGAGAGAGATACAAAACCAACAATTCACACAGTTGTTCGTAAGAGAAAACGGCGAATATAACTCAAGTCAAACTATATGTATCATCGGGTTTGCTACTTTCTTCTTGGTTTGATTCTTTTTTCGGAAATTTGATCAATTGATTTTATTGATATCCATCACTTTTATCAGCATAATACTATGATTTTCGGAATGAGCGCAGAATTTTACATGGAGTTACATAAAAAATGTAGACGTAACAGTCACTTTTTTTCAAACTTTAAATGTTAATAACTATTGATTTAACGTGATAAACACAAATTTTGCGAAGCACAACAGAATAAAAATCTCTAGACGAATATATAGATAATTTTTGAACATCTTTTTTGTTGTATCACCGTTTAGTTAGTCCATTACAGGATTACCCGGAAATCTATTAATATAATAAAAATATATAAATAATCTTTATTATATTCGACATACAAAATATTCTTTTTTCAAACTTCATAACAAAATATATCACAACATATCAAATATAATACAAAAAATTCTTAAGATTTAGAAAATAAAATATATAACAAAAAGGTTCAACATGCTATAATTACACTATGAAATCACTTCATATAGTATCCCGATATACTACTGGTACAAAGGACTTAGTACTCGGAACTGTGGAAAACAGTTAATAAACTTTGGGTTCAGGAATAATTTTCAATTACGAAAACAAGAACTTTCAAATGTAATTAATTTTATTTTATAAAACACATATCTAACAATCAACAAAAAACATTATAAATAAGTAAAATGTCCTATGGGAATTACAACATCCCCAATATTTGCTAGTGATGAGAAAGACCTTTGTGATTTCATTAAACCCGATTTGCAATATAACAAATACCAACATAAGTAAAATTATTATATACATTTTTAAAAATAGAAAAATAAAATACAACGTTAACCCGTGTTCGAATTCTGCCACGCTAACCCATGGCAGAATTCGAGCGAGTGAAAATTGGTTTCGCGTGTAAAATTAACATAACTATGTTGATCATCACAGTTCCTGAAA